>JAQPZY010001364.1:2277500-2374750 GCA_029931535.1 Margaritifera margaritifera | reverse complement strand
GTGTAATTCAGTTCTACTCTTATTTAAAACAATCTTTTGTATGATTTTTGTTGTAATTCAGTTAAAACTTACTCTTATTTAAAAACAATAATTTTGTATGATTAAGTTGTAATTACCAGTATTACTCTTATTCTAAAACAATCATTTGTAATATGATTTATGTTTAACTTCTGATAATACCTCTCTATTCTAAAACAATCATTTTGTGTACTGATTTTTGTGTAAATTCAGTATAATACTCTTATTTTAAAAACATATCTTTGTATGATTTTGTGTAATTCAGTATTACTCTTATTTAAAACTATCATTTCGGTATGATTCTTGTGTTAATTTCAGTATCTACTCTTATTTAAAACAATCATTTGTATGATTTTTTGTGTAGATTCCAGTTCTACTCTTACTTTAAAACATATCATTTGTATGATTTTGTGTAATTCAGTAATTTACTCTTTTTTAAAACTATTCATTGTATCATTTTGTACAGTCAATTCAGTAGTAATACTCTTATGTTAAATAAACAAATCATTTCTTGGTATGTATTTTGTGTATGATATTCAGTTTCTACTCTTATTTAAAATCAATCATTTGTATTGATTTTGTGTAATTCAGTATTACTCCCTTATTTCATAAACAATCATTTGTACGATTTTGTGTTAATTATCCAGTTCTCTACACTGTATTTAAAAACAACTCTTTTGTATGATTTTTGTTGTAATTCCTGTAATACTCTTATTTAAAACAATCTTTTTGTTTGATTTTGTGTAATTCAGTTTTACTCTTATTTAAGAATCAATAATATGTATTGATTTTTGTGTAATTTCAGTATTACTCTCTTATTGTAAACACAGAATCTGTTTTGTAAATGATTTTGTGTAATTTCAGTATTTAACTCTTATTTAAAAACTCAAATCATTTGTATGATTTTGTGTAGATTCAGATAATACTCTTATTTAAAACAATCATTTGTATGATTTTGTGTAATTCAGTTATACTCTTATTTTAAACAATCATTTGTATGATTTTGTGTAATTCAGTTCTCTACTTTATTTAAATTAAAAACAATCATTTTGTTTGATTTTGTGTAATTTCAGTATTTTTAATCTTTTTTAAAACAATCATTGTATCATTTTGTGTAATTCAAATAATACTCCTTATTTAAAACAATCATTTGTATGATTTTGTGTAGATTTCATGTTCTTACTTCTTATTGTAAAAACAGTCATTTAGTATGATTGCAGTTGTAATTCACTTAATTACTCTTATTTTAAAACAATCATTTTTGTATGATTTTCGTGTAATTCAGTAATAGCTCTTTATTTAAAACAATCTTTTTGTATAATGATTTTTTGTGGATGTATTTCAGTAATTACTCTTAATTTAAAACAATCATTTGTATGATTTTGTGTAATTCAGTTAATACTCTTATTTAAAAACCAATCATTTGTGATGATGATTTTGTGTAATTCAGTTCACTCTTATTTAAAACAATCATTTGTATGTTTTGTGTAATTTCAGTATTACTCTTATTTAAAACAATCATTTGTATGATTTTGTGTAATTCAGTAATATCTCTTATTTAAACAATCATAGTATGATTTTGTTGTAATTCAGTTCTACTTCCTTATTTAAAAACATTCATATCTGTATGCTATTTTGTGTAATTTCAGTAATACTCTTATTTAAAAACATCATCTGTATGATCTTTTGTATGATTTTGTGTAATTCATGTATTACGTCTTATTTAAAACAATCAATTTGTCATGATTTTGTTTTGTAATTCAGTATATTCACTCTTATTTAAAACAATCATTTGATATGGATTTTGTGTTAATTCAGTAATACTCATATTTCAAAAACAAGTTCTTTTGTATGATTTTGGTGTAATTCAGTAATACTCTTATTTTAAAACAATCATTTGTATGATTTTTGTGTAATTCAGTTCTACTCTTACTGTTTAAAACAATCATTTTGTATGGATTTTGTGTAATTCAGTCTAACTCTTATTTAAAACAATCATTTGTATGATTTTGTGTATTTCATATTACTCTTACATTTAAAAACATCTTTTGTATGATTTTGGTTATTCAGTATTACTCTTCTATTTAAAACTCATTTCATTTGTTATGATTTTTGTGTAAATTCAGTTCTACTCTTATTTAAAAGCAATCATTTGTATGATTTTGTGTAATTCAGTATTACTCTTATTTAAAACAATCATTTGTATGATTTTGTGTAATTCAGTTATACTCTTATTTAAAACAATCTTTTGTATGATTTTGTGTAATTCAGTATTACTCTTATTTAAAACAATCATTTGTATGATTTTGTGTAATTCAAGTATTACTCTTATTTAAAACAATCATTTGTATGATTTTGTGTAATTCAGTTCTACTCTTATTTAAAACAATCATTTGTATGATTTTGTGTAATTCAGTAATACTCTTATTTAAAACAATCATTTGAATGATTTTGTGTAATTCAGTACTACTCTTATTTAAAAAATTCTTTTGTATGATTTTGTGTAATTCAATACTACTCTTATTAAAAACAATCATTTGTATGATTTTGTGTAATTCAGTATTACTCTTATTTAAAACAATCATTTGTATGATTTTGTGTAATTCAATAATACTCTTATTTAAAACAATCTTTTGTATGATTTTGTGTAATTCACTATTACTCTTATTTAAAACAATCTTTTGTATGATTTTGTGTAATTCAGTATTACTCTTATTTAAAACAATCATTTGTATGATTTTGTGTAATTCAGAAATACTCTTATTTAAAACAATCATTTGTATGATTTTGTGTAATTCAGTAATACTCTTATTTAAAACAATCATTTGTATGATTTTGTGTAATTCAGTATTACTCTTATTTGAAACAATCATCTGTATGATTTTGTGTAATTCAGTAATACTCTTATTTAAAACAATCATTTGTATGATTTTGTGTAATTCAGTTCTACTCTTATTTAAAACAATCATTTGTATGATTTTGTGTAATTCAGTAATACTCTTATTTAAAACAATCATTTGTATGATTTTGTGTAATTCAGTATTACTCTTATTTAAAACAATCATTTGTATGTTGTTGTGTAATTCAGTTTTGACTCTTATTTAAAAACTAATCTTTTGTATGATTTTGTGTAATTCAGTATCTACTCTTATTAGAAACATATCATTTGTATGAATTTTGTGTAATTTCAGTAATACTCTTATTTAAAACAATCATTTTGTATTGATTTTGTGTAATTCAGTCTACTCTTATTTAAACAACTAATCATTTGTATGATTTTGTGTAATTCAGTTACTACTCTTATTTAAACAATCATTGTATGATTTTTGTGTAATACAGAGATTACTCTTATTTAAAACAATCTTTTGTATGATTTTGTGTAATTCAGTTCTACTCTTATTTAAAACAATCTTTTGTATGATTTTGTGTAATTCAGTATATCTTATTTAAAACAATAATTTGTTGATTTTGTGTAATTCAGTATTACTCTTATTTAAAACAATCATTTGTATGATTTTGTGTAATTCAGTATTACTCTTATTTAAAACAATCATTTGTATGATTTTGTGTAATTCAGTAATTACTCTTATTTAAAACAATCATTTGTTATGATTTTGTGTAATTCAGTATTACTCTTATTTAAAACAATCATTTGTAATGATTTTGTGTAATTCAGTTCTACTCTTATTTAAAACAATCTTTTGTATGATTTTGTGTAATTCAGTTCTACTCTTATTTAAAACAATCATTTGTATGATTTTGTGTAATTCAGTTCTACTCTTATTTAAAACAATCTTTTGTATGATTTTGTGTAATTCAGTATTACTCTTATTTAAAACAATCATTTGTATGATTTTGTGTAATTCAGTATTACTCTTATTTAAAACAATCACTTGTATGATTTTGTGTAATTAAGTAATACTCTTATTTTAAAACAATCATTATGTATGATTTTGTGTAATTCAGTATTACTCTTATTTAAAACAATCATTTGTATGATTTTGTGTAATTCAGTAATACTCTTATTTAAAACAATCATTTGTATGATTTTGTGTAATTCAGTAATACTCTTATTTAAAACAATCATTTGTATGATTTTGTGTAATTCAGTAATACTCTTATTTAAAACAATCATTTGTATGATTTTGTGTAATTCAGTTTCTACTCTTATTTAAAACAATCATTTGTATGATTTTGTGTAATTCAGTTCTACTCTTATTTAAAACAATCATTTGTATGATTTTGTGTAATTCAGTAATACTCTTATTTAAAACAAACATTTGTATGATTTTTGTGTAATTCAGTATTCCACTCTTATTTAAACAAATCATTTGTATGATTTTGTGTAATTCAGTAAACTCTTAATTAGAATACAATCATTTGTATGATTTTGTGTAATTCAGTTTCTACTCTTATTTAAAACAATAATTTGTATGATTTTGTGTAATTCAGTATTACTCTTATTTAAAACAATCATTTGTATGATTTTGTGTAATTCAGTTTCTACACATATTTAAAACAATCATTTGTATGATTTTATGTAATTCAGTTCTACTCTTATTTAAAGCAATCATTTGTATGATTTTGTGTAATTCAGTATTACTTTTATTTAAAACAATCATTTGTATGATTTTGTGTAATTCAGTAATACTCTTATTTAAAACAATCATTTGTATGATTTTGTGTAATTCAGTTTCTACTCTTATTTAAAACAATAATTTGTATGATTTTGTGTAATTCAGTATTACTCTTATTTAAAACAATCTTTTGTATGATTTTGTGTAATTCAGTTTCTACTCTTATTTAAAACAATCATTTGTATGATTTTGTGTAATTCAGTTCTACTCTTATTTAAAACAATCATTTGTATGATTTTGTGTAATTCAGTAATACTCTTATTTAAAACAATCATTTGTATGATTTTGTGTAATTCAGTTCTACTCTTATTTAAAACAATCATTTGTATGATTTTGTGTAATTCAGTAATACTCTTATTTAAAACAATCATTTGTATGATTTTGTGTAATTCAGTTATACTCTTATTTAAAACAATCATTTGTATGATTTTGTGTAATTCAGTAATACTCTTATTTAAAACAATCATTTGTATGATTTTGTGTAATTCAGTATTACTCTTATTTGAAACAATCATCTGTATGATTTTGTGTAATTCAGTAATACTCTTATTTAAAACAATCATTTGTATGATTTTGTGTAATTCAGTTCTACTCTTATTTAAAACAATCATTTGTATGATTTTGTGTAATTCAGTTCTACTCTTATTTAAAACAATCATTTGTATGATTTTGTGTAATTCAGTTCTACTCTTATTTTAAAACAATCATTTGTATGATTTTGTGTAATTCAGTTCTACTCCTTATTTAAAACAATCATTTGTATGATTTTTGTGTATTTCAGTATACTCTTATTTAAAACAATCATTTGTATGATTTTGTGTAATTCAGTTTCTACTCTTATTTAAAACAATAATTTGTATGATTTTGTGTAATTCAGTATTACTCTTATTTAAAACAATCATTTGTATGATTTTGTGTAATTCAGTTTCTACGCATATTTAAAACAATCATTTGTATGATTTTATGTAATTCAGTTCTACTCTTATTTAAAGCAATCATTTGTATGATTTTGTGTAATTCAGTATTACTCTTATTTAAAACAATCATTTGTATGATTTTGTGTAATTCAGTATTGCTCTTATTTAAAACAATCATTTGTATGATTTTGTGTAATTCAGTAATACTCTTATTTAAAACAATCATTTGTATGATTTTGTGTAATTCAGTAATACTCTTATTTAAAACAATCATTTGTATGATTTTGTGTAATTCAGTTCTACTCTTATTTAAAACAATCATTTGTATGATTTTGTGTAATTCAGTATTACTCTTATTTAAAACAATCATTTGTATGATTTTGTGTAATTCAGTAATACTCTTATTTAAAACAATCATTTGTATGATTTTATGTAATTCAGTATTACTCTTATTTAAAACAATCATTTGTATGATTTCGTGTAATTCAGTTCTACTCTTATTTAAAACAATCTTTTGTATGATTTTGTGTAATTCAGTATTACTCTTATTTAAAACAATCATTTGTATGATTTTGTGTAATTCAGAAATACTCTTATTTAAAACAATCATTTGTATGATTTTGTGTAATTCAGTAATACTCTTATTTAAAACAATCATTTGTATGATTTTGTGTAATTCAGTATTACTCTTATTTGAAACAATCATTTGTATGATTTTGTGTAATTCAGTAATACTCTTATTTAAAACAATCATTTGTATGATTTTGTGTAATTCAGTTCTACTCTTATTTAAAACAATAATTTGTATGATTTTTTGTAATTCAGTAATACTCTTATTTAAAACAATCATTTGTATGATTTTGTGTAATTCAGTATTACTCTTATTTAAAACAATAATTTGTATGATTTTTTGTAATTCAGTATTACTCTTATTTAAAACAATCATTTGTATGATTTTGTGTAATTCAGTAATACTCTTATTTAAAACAATCTTTTGTATGATTTTGTGTAATTCAGTAATACTCTTATTTAAAACAATCATTTGTATGATTTTGTGTAATTCAGTTCTACTCTTATTTAAAACAATCATTTGTATGATTTTGTGTAATTCAGTTCTACTCTTATTTAAAACAATCATTTGTATGATTTTGTGTATTTCAGTATTACTCTTATTTAAAACAATCTTTTGTATGATTTTGTGTTATTCAGTAATACTCTTATTTAAAACAATCATTTGTATGATTTTGTTTAATTCAGTTCTACTCTTATTTAAAACAATCATTTGTATGATTTTGTGTAATTCAGTATTACTCTTATTTAAAACAATCATTTGTATGATTTTGTGTAATTCAGTAATACTCTTATTTAAAGCAATCATTTGTATGATTTTGTGTAATTCAGTATTACTCTTATTTAAAACAATCATTTGTATGATTTTGTGTAATTCAGTATTGCTCTTATTTAAAACAATCATTTGTATGATTTTGTGTAATTCAGTAATACTCTTATTTAAAACAATCATTTGTATGATTTTGTGTAATTCAGTAATACTCTTATTTAAAACAATCATTTGTATGATTTTGTGTAATTCAGTTCTACTCTTATTTAAAACAATCATTTGTATGATTTTGTGTAATTCAGTAATACTCTTATTTAAAACAATCATTTGTATGATTTTGTGTAATTCAGTTCTACTCTTATTTAAAACAATCTTTTGTATGATTTTGTGTAATTCAGTACTACTCTTATTTAAAACAATAATTTGTATGATTTTGTGTAATTCAGTATTACTCTTATTTAAAACAATCATTTGTATGATTTTGTGTAATTCAGTAATACTCTTATTTAAAACAATCTTTTGTATGATTTTGTGTAATTCAGTAATACTCTTATTTAAAACAATCATTTGTATGATTATGTGTAATTCAGTATTACTCTTATTTAAAACAATCATTTGTATGATTTTGTGTAATTCAGTTCTACTCTTATTTAAAACAATCATTTGTATGATTTTGTGTAATTCAGTTCTACTCTTACTTAAAACAATCATTTGTATTATTTTGTGTAATTCAGTATTACTCTTTTTTAAAACAATCATTTGTATCATTTTGTGTAATTCAGTAATACTCTTATTTAAAACAATCATTTGTATGATTTTGTGTAATTCAGTTCTACTCTTATTTAAAACAATCATTTGTATGATTATGTGTAATTCAGTATTACTCTTATTTAAAACAATCATTTGTATGATTTTGTGTAATTCAGTAATACTCTTATTTAAAACAATCTTTTGTATGATTTTGTGTAATTCAGTATTACTCTTATTTAAATCAATAATTTGTATGATTTTGTGTAATTCACTATTACTCTTATTTAAAACAATCATTTGTATGATTTTGTGTAATTCAGTAATACTCTTATTTAAAACAATCATTTGTATGATTTTGAGTAATTCAGTAATACTCTTATTTAAAACAATCATTTGTATGATTATGTGTAATTCAGTAATACTCTTATTTAAAACAATCATTTGTATGATTTTGTGTAATTCAGTTCTACTCTTATTTAAAACAATCTTTTGTATGATTTTGTGTAATTCAGTATTACTCTTATTTAAAACAATCATTTGTATGATTTTGTGTAATTCAGTAATACTCTTATTTAAAACAATCATTTGTATGATTTTGTGTAATTCAGTAATACTCTTATTTAAAACAATCATTTGTATGATTTTGTGTAATTCAGTTCTACTCTTATTTAAAACAATCTTTTGTATGATTTTGTGTAATTCAGTATTACTCTTATTTAAAACAATAATTTGTATGATTTTGTGTAATTCAGTATTACTCTTATTTAAAACAATCATTTGTATGATTTTGTGTAATTCAGTAATACTCTTATTTAAAACAATCATTTGTATGATTTTGAGTAATTCAGTAATACTCTTATTTAAAACAATCATTTGTATGATTATGTGTAATTCAGTAATACTCTTATTTAAAACAATCATTTGTATGATTTTGTGTAATTCAGTTCTACTCTTATTTAAAACAATCTTTTGTATGATTTTGTGTAATTCAGTATTACTCTTATTTAAAACAATCATTTGTATGATTTTGTGTAATTCAGTATTACTCTTATTTAAAACAATCATTTGTATGATTTTGTGTAATTCAGTAATACTCTTATTTAAAACAATCATTTGTATGATTTTGTGTAATTCAGTAATACTCTTATTTAAAACAATCATTTGTATGATTTTGTGTAATTCAGTTCCACTGTTACTTAAAACAATCATTTGTATTATTTTGTGTAATTCAGTATTACTCTTATTTAAAACAATCATTTGTATGATTTTGTGTAATTCAGTAATACACTTATTTAAAACAATCATTTGTATGATTTTGTGTAATTCAGTTCTACTCTTATTTAAAACAATCATTTGTATGATTTTGTGTAATTCAGTATTACTCTTATTTAAAACAATAATTTGTATGATTTTGTGTAATTCAGTATTACTCTTATTTAAAACAATCATTTGTATGATTTTGTGTAATTCAGTAATACTCTTATTTAAAACAATCATTTGTATGATTTTGAGTAATTCGGTAATACTCTTATTTAAAACAATCATTTGTATGATTATGTGTAATTCAGTAATACTCTTATTTAAAACAATCATTTGTATGATTTTGTGTAATTCAGTTCTACTCTTATTTAAAACAATCATTTGTATGATTTTGTGTAATTCAGTTCTACTCTTATTTAAAACAATCATTTGTATGATTTTGTGTAATTCAGTAATACTCTTATTTAAAACAATCTTTTGTATGATTTTGTGTAATTCAGTAATACTCTTATTTAAAACAATCATTTGTATGATTTTGTGTAATTCAGTTCCACTCTTACTTAAAACAATCATTTGTATTATTTTGTGTAATTCAGTATTACTCTTATTTAAAACAATCATTTGTATGATTTTGTGTAATTCAGTAATACTCTTATTTAAAACAATCATTTGTATGATTTTGTGTAATTCAGTTCTACTCTTATTTAAAACAATCATTTGTATGATTTTGTGTAATTCAGTAATACTCTTATTTAAAACAATAATTTATATGATTTTGTGTAATTCAGTATTACTCTTATTTAAAACAATCATTTGTATGATTTTGTGTAATTCAGTAATACTCTTATTTAAAACAATCATTTGTATGATTTTGAGTAATTCAGTAATACTCTTATTTAAAACAATCATTTGTATGATTATGTGTAATTCAGTAATACTCTTATTTAAAACAATCATTTGTATGATTTTGTGTAATTCAGTTCTACTCTTATTTAAAACAATCTTTTGTATGATTTTGTGTAATTCAGTATTACTCTTATTTAAAACAATCATTTGTATGATTTTGTGTAATTCAGTTCTACTCTTATTTAAAACAATCATTTGTATGATTTTGTGTAATTCAGTATTACTCTTATTTAAAACAATCATTTGTATGATTTTGTGTAATTCAGTAATACTCTTATTTAAAACAATCATTTGTATGATTTTGTGTAATTCAGTTCTACTCTTATTTAAAACAATCTTTTGTATGATTTTGTGTAATTCAGTACTACTCTTATTTAAAACAATAATTTGTATGATTTTGTGTAATTCAGTATTACTCTTATTTAAAACAATCATTTGTATGATTTTGTGTAATTCAGTAATACTCTTATTTAAAACAATCTTTTGTATGATTTTGTGTAATTCAGTAATACTCTTATTTAAAACAATCATTTGTATGATTATGTGTAATTCAGTATTACTCTTATTTAAAACAATCATTTGTATGATTTTGTGTAATTCAGTTCTACTCTTATTTAAAACAATCATTTGTATGATTTTGTGTAATTCAGTTCTACTCTTACTTAAAACAATCATTTGTATTATTTTGTGTAATTCAGTATTACTCTTTTTTAAAACAATCATTTGTATGATTTTGTGTAATTCAGTAATACTCTTATTTAAAACAATCATTTGTATGATTTTGTGTAATTCAGTTCTACTCTTATTTAAAACAATCATTTGTATGATTATGTGTAATTCAGTATTACTCTTATTTAAAACAATCATTTGTATGATTTTGTGTAATTCAGTAATACTCTTATTTAAAACAATCTTTTGTATGATTTTGTGTAATTCAGTATTACTCTTATTTAAATCAATAATTTGTATGATTTTGTGTAATTCACTATTACTCTTATTTAAAACAATCATTTGTATGATTTTGTGTAATTCAGTAATACTCTTATTTAAAACAATCATTTGTATGATTTTGAGTAATTCAGTAATACTCTTATTTAAAACAATCATTTGTATGATTATGTGTAATTCAGTAATACTCTTATTTAAAACAATCATTTGTATGATTTTGTGTAATTCAGTTCTACTCTTATTTAAAACAATCTTTTGTATGATTTTGTGTAATTCAGTATTACTCTTATTTAAAACAATCATTTGTATGATTTTGTGTAATTCAGTAATACTCTTATTTAAAACAATCATTTGTATGATTTTGTGTAATTCAGTAATACTCTTATTTAAAACAATCATTTGTATGATTTTGTGTAATTCAGTTCTACTCTTATTTAAAACAATCTTTTGTATGATTTTGTGTAATTCAGTATTACTCTTATTTAAAAACAATAATTTGTATGATTTTGTGTAATTCAGTATTACTCTTATTTAAAACAATCATTTGTATGATTTTGTGTAATTCAGTAATACTCTTATTTAAAACAATCATTTGTATGATTTTGAGTAATTCAGTAATACTCTTATTTAAAACAATCATTTGTATGATTATGTGTAATTCAGTAATACTCTTATTTAAAACAATCATTTGTATGATTTTGTGTAATTCAGTTCTACTCTTATTTAAAAACAATCTTTTGTATGATTTTGTGTAATTCAGTATTACTCTTATTTAAAACAATCATTTGTATGATTTTGTGTAATTCAGTATTACTCTTATTTAAAACAATCATTTGTATGATTTTGTGTAATTCAGTAATACTCTTATTTAAAACAATCATTTGTATGATTTTGTGTAATTCAGTAATACTCTTATTTAAAACAATCATTTGTATGATTTTGTGTAATTCAGTTCCACTGTTACTTAAAACAATCATTTGTATTTTTTTGTGTAATTCAGTATTACTCTTATTTAAAACAATCATTTGTATGATTTTGTGTAATTCAGTAATACACTTATTTAAAACAATCATTTGTATGATTTTGTGTAATTCAGTTCTACTCTTATTTAAAACAATCATTTGTATGATTTTGTGTAATTCAGTATTACTCTTATTTAAAACAATAATTTGTATGATTTTGTGTAATTCAGTATTACTCTTATTTAAAACAATCATTTGTATGATTTTGTGTAATTCAGTATTACTCTTATTTAAAACAATCATTTGTATGATTTTGAGTAATTCGGTAATACTCTTATTTAAAACAATCATTTGTATGATTATGTGTAATTCAGTAATACTCTTATTTAAAACAATCATTTGTATGATTTTGTGTAATTCAGTTCTACTCTTATTTAAAACAATCATTTGTATGATTTTGTGTAATTCAGTTCTACTCTTATTTAAAACAATCATTTGTATGATTTTGTGTAATTCAGTAATACTCTTATTTAAAACAATCTTTTGTATGATTTTGTGTAATTCAGTATTACTCTTATTTAAAACAATCATTTGTATGATTTTGTGTAATTCAGTTCCACTCTTACTTAAAACAATCATTTGTATTATTTTGTGTAATTCAGTATTACTCTTATTTAAAACAATCATTTGTATGATTTTGTGTAATTCAGTAATACTCTTATTTAAAACAATCATTTGTATGATTTTGTGTAATTCAGTTCTACTCTTATTTAAAACAATCATTTGTATGATTTTGTGTAATTCAGTAATACTCTTATTTAAAACAATAATTTATATGATTTTGTGTAATTCAGTATTACTCTTATTTAAAACAATCATTTGTATGATTTTGTGTAATTCAGTAATACTCTTATTTAAAACAATCATTTGTATGATTTTGAGTAATTCAGTAATACTCTTATTTAAAACAATCATTTGTATGATTATGTGTAATTCAGTAATACTCTTATTTAAAACAATCATTTGTATGATTTTGTGTAATTCAGTTCTACTCTTATTTAAAACAATCTTTTGTATGATTTTGTGTAATTCAGTATTACTCTTTTTTAAAACAATCATTTGTATGATTTTGTGTAATTCAGTTCTACTCTTATTTAAAACAATCATTTGTATGATTTTGTGTAATTCAGTATTACTCTTATTTAAAACAATCATTTGTATGATTTTGTGTAATTCAGTAATACTCTTATTTAAAACAATCTTTTGTATGATTTTGTGTAATTCAGTAATACTCTTATTTAAAACAATCATTTGTATGATTTTGTGTAATTCAGTTCTACTCTTATTTAAAACAATCTTTTGTATGATTTTGTGTAATTCAGTATTACTCTTATTTAAAACAATAATTTGTATGATTTTGTGTAATTCAGTATTACTCTTATTTAAAACAATCATTTGTATGATTTTGTGTAATTCAGTAATACTCTTATTTAAAACAATCATTTGTATGATTTTGAGTAATTCAGTAATACTCTTATTTAAAACAATCATTTGTATGATTATGTGTAATTCAGTAATACTCTTATTTAAAACAATCATTTGTATGATTTTGTGTAATTCAGTTTTACTCTTATTTAAAACAATCTTTTGTATGATTTTGTGTAATTCAGTATTACTCTTATTTAAAACAATCATTTGTATGATTTTGTGTAATTCAGTATTACTCTTATTTAAAACAATCATTTGTATGATTTTGTGTAATTCAGTAATACTCTTATTTAAAACAATCATTTGTATGATTTTGTGTAATTCAGTAATACTCTTATTTAAAACAATCATTTGTATGATTTTGTGTAATTCAGTATTACTCTTATTTAAAACAATCATTTGTATGATTTTGTGTAATTCAGTTCTACTCTTATTTAAAACAATCTTTTGTATGATTTTGTGTAATTCAGTAATGCTCTTATTTAAAACAATCATTTGTATGATTTTGTGTAATTCAGTAATGCTCTTATTTAAAACAATCATTTGTATGATTTTGTGTAATTCAGTTCTACTCTTATTTAAAACAATCATTTGTATGATTTTGTGTAATTCAGTAATACTCTTATTTAAAACAATCATTTGTATGATTTTGTGTAATTCAGTTCTACTCTTATTTAAAACAATCTTTTGTATGATTTTGTGTAATTCAGTATTACTCTTATTTAAAACAATCATTTGTATGATTTTGTGTAATTCAGTTCTACTCTTATTTAAAACAATCATTTGTATGATTTTGTGTAATTCAGTATTACTCTTATTTAAAACAATCATTTGTATGATTTTGTGTAATTCAGTAATACTCTTATTTAAAACAATCTTTTGTATGATTTTGTGTAATTCAGTAATACTCTTATTTAAAACAATCATTTGTATGATTTTGTGCAATTCAGTTCTACTCTTATTTAAAACAATCTTTTGTATGATTTTGTGTAATTCAGTATTACTCTTATTTAAAACAATAATTTGTATGATTTTGTGTAATTCAGTATTACTCTTATTTAAAACAATCATTTGTATGATTTTGTGTAATTCAGTAATACTCTTATTTAAAACAATCATTTGTATGATTTTGAGTAATTCAGTAATACTCTTATTTAAAACAATCATTTGTATGATTATGTGTAATTCAGTAATACTCTTATTTAAAACAATCATTTGTATGATTTTGTGTAATTCAGTTCTACTCTTATTTAACACAATCTTTTGTATGATTTTGTGTAATTCAGTATTACTCTTATTTAAAACAATCATTTGTATGATTTTGTGTAATTCAGTATTACTCTTATTTAAAACAATCATTTGTATGATTTTGTGTAATTCAGTAATACTCTTATTTAAAACAATCATTTGTATGATTTTGTGTAATTCAGTAATACTCTTATTTAAAACAATCATTTGTATGATTTTGTGTAATTCAGTATTACTCTTATTTAAAACAATCATTTGTATGATTTTGTGTAATTCAGTTCTACTCTTATTTAAAACAATCTTTTGTATGATTTTGTGTAATTCAGTAATGCTCTTATTTAAAACAATCATTTGTATGATTTTGTGTAATTCAGTAATGCTCTTATTTAAAACAATCATTTGTATGATTTTGTGTAATTCAGTTCTACTCTTATTTAAAACAATCATTTGTATGATTTTGTGTAATTCAGTAATACTCTTATTTAAAACAATCATTTGTATGATTTTGTGTAATTCAGTACTTCTCTTATTTAAAACAATCATTTGTATGATTTTGTGTAATTCAGTAATACTCTTATTTAAAACAATCATTTGTATGATTTTGTGTAATTCAGTAATACTCTTATTTAAAACAATCATTTGTATGATTTTGTGTAATTCAGTATTACTCTTATTTAAAACAATCATTTGTATGATTTTGTGTAATTCAGTTCTACTCTTATTTAAAACAATCTTTTGTATGATTTTGTGTAATTCAGTAATACTCTTATTTAAAACAATCATTTGTATGATTTTGTGTAATTCAGTTCTACTCTTATTTAAAACAATCTTTTGTATGATTTTGTGTAAATTCAGTATCACTCTTATTTAAACAATCATTTGTATGATTTTGTGTAATTCAGTAATACTCTTATTTAAAACAATCATTTGTATGATTTTGTGTAATTCAGTTCTACTCTTATTTAAAACAATCATTTGTATGATTTTGTGTAATTCAGTATTACTCTTATTTAAAACAATCATTTGTATGATTTTGTGTAATTCTGTTCTACTCTTATTTAAAACAATCTTTTGTATGATTTTGTGTAATTCAGTAATACTCTTATTTAAAACAATCATTTGTATGATTTTGTGTAATTCAGTTCTACTCTTATTTAAAACAATCTTTTGTATGATTTTGTGTAATTCAGTATTACTCTTATTTAAAACAATAATTTGTATGATTTTGTGTAATTCAGTACTTCTCTTATTTAAAACAATCATTTGTATGATTTTGTGTAATTCAGTAATACTCTTATTTAAAACAATAATTTGTATGATTTTGTGTAATTCAGTAATACTCTTATTTAAAACAATCATTTGTATGATTTTGTGTAATTCAGTATTACTCTTATTTAAAACAATCATTTGTATGATTTTGTGTTATTCAGTTCTGCTCTTATTTAAAACAATCTTTTGTATGATTTTGTGTAATTCAGTAATACTCTTATTTAAAACAATCATTTGTATGATTTTGTGTAATTCAGTTCTACTCTTATTTAAAACAATCTTTTGTATGATTTTGTGTAAATTCAGTATTACTCTTATTTAAAACAATCATTTGTATGATTTTATGTAATTCAGTATTACTCTTATTTAAAACAATCATTTGTATGATTTTGTGTAATTCAGTATTACTCTTATTTAAAACAATCATTTGTATGATTTTGTGTAATTCAGTATTACTCTTATTTAAAACAATCATCTGTATGATTTTGTGTAATTCAGTTCTACTCTTATTTAAAACAATCTTTTGTATGATTTTGTGTAATTCAGTAATACTCTTATTTAAAACAATCATTTGTATGATTTTGTGTAATTCAGTTCTACTCTTATTTAAAACAATCATTTGTATGATTTTGTGTAATTCAGTAATACTCTTATTTAAAACAATAATTTGTATGATTTTGTGTAATTCAGTATTACTCTTATTTAAAACAATCATCTGTATGATTTTGTGTAATTCAGTTCTACTCTTTTTTAAAACAATCTTTTGTATGATTTTGTGTAATTCCGTAATACTCTTATTTAAAACAATCATTTGTATGATTTTGTGTAATTCAGTTCTACTCTTATTTAAAACAATCTTTTGTATGATTTTGTGTAATTCAGTATTACTCTTATTTAAAACAATAATTTGTATGATTTTGTGTAATTCAGTATTACTCTTATTTAAAACAATCATTTGTATGATTTTGTGTAATTCAGTAATACTCTTATTTAAAACAATCATTTGTATGATTTTGTGTAATTCAGTGATACTCTTTTTTAAAACAATCATTTGTATGATTTTATGTAATTCAGTTCTACTCTTATTTAAAACTATCATTTGTATGATTTTGTGTAATTCAGTAATACTCTTATTTAAAACAATCATTTGTATGATTTTGTGTAATTCAGTATTACTCTTATTTAAAACAATCATTTGTATGATTTTGTGTAATTCAGTTCTACTCTTATTTAAAACAATCTTTTGTATGATTTTGTGTAATTCAGTTCTACTCTTATTTAAAACAATCATTTGTATGATTTTGTGTAATTCAGTAATACTCTTATTTAAAACAATCATTTGTATGATTTTGTGTAATTCAGTATTACTCTTATTTAAAACAATCATTTGTATGATTTTGTGTAATTCAATACTACTCTTATTTAAAACAATCATTTGTATGATTTTGTGTAATTCAGTATTACTCTTATTTAAAACAATCATTTGTATGATTTTGTGTAATTCAATACTACTCTTATTTAAAACAATAATTTGTATGATTTTGTGTAATTCACTATTACTCTTATTTAAAACAATAATTTGTATGATTTTGTGTAATTCAGTATTACTCTTATTTAAAACAATCATTTGTATGATTTTGTGTAATTCAATACTACTCTTATTTAAAACAATCATTTGTATGATTTTGTGTAATTCAGTTCTACTCTTATTTAAAACAATCATTTGTATGATTTTGTGTAATTCAGTACTACTCTTATTTAAAACAATGTATTTTCATGTACTCCCCTGTAATGTTTTACATAGGTTCATTACTAATCTTTGTATGAATCTTGTATGTACTCATATTTAATGTTTATATTTTATAGTAGCAGTGGATCAATTATCTCATTTTTGATAGCACTGATGTCTAAAGACACCACAACTTGTAAAAATTGTACATCAAATACATGCTATTGTAGAAGGCCTCATGGAAGATTGGTCAGTTGACTAAATGAGCTTCTTCTTAAATAAAGTTATTATTATTATTAGTATTATTATTATTAGTAGTAGTAGTATATACATCAGCCTGTCCAACAACACACACCAACAAACCATGATATAAATGAGTCTAAAGTGCTGTCTCATCTGAAAACAACTGTGACATTAGTTTGTCTCTAGCCACCTGTTAAAATGGGAAAAAACTCTTACAAAAATTGCAGAAGCAGAGTGATTGGTCTGTATATCTTTATATGATGACCATAAATAAGCACCATTATTACAAAATCCAATTAACAACAGCAATTCCAGTTTCAGTCATGAGATTGTGCATCCAACTGTAAGTTGAAAAGGGCAATAATTCCAGCAGCAAGAGGCCCAAATGGGCATGATATTGCTCACATGGCTTGCATAACTTAACAGTTGATCATTTCACTAAGAAGGCTTATGTCGTATTGTAAGAACCCAACCCTATGTAAACTATCTACCAATTTACAATAAGGTGATAAAAACTCTTTCCAAAGATAATGGCATAAAAAATATGAATAGACCTTACTCATAATTGAACTTATCCAACCTGTGTAACAAGATTTATTGAAATCGGATGAGAAGCATTGTATTTCAAGAGAACTAACAAACTTAGCCCATCTGATGCACCTCATCAACTATTAAAGAACCTGTCAAAGACCATGATGCTATAAGGTAGCTGCCTCACCATGCTAGAGCAAAATCCAATCAGAATTTGGTCTCCAGGGTGGTATCAAGCTCAGCCAGTCTGGTGCAACATTACCTCATTAATATGCATAGATCTCACTCATGATGATATTCATTTTACATATCTTGATTATATAAGCCTATTTACCAGATTTGATTGGATCCGAAACAATGTTGCTAGTATTGACAAGCTCAGTTAGTCATAATCCTATCAAAAATAAAGTCTCTAGAGTGGTAAAAAATCTTCAGCCAGATCATCTTATTAATATGCATGGATCTTGCTTACAATTGTACTGATCCAAGATCTTGATAAATATAAGCCAATTTACCAAGTTTGAGCAAAATTTAAAATCAGAAATACAGTCTCTAGAGTGGTAACAAGCTCAGCCAATCATGATATTAATATGCATGGATCTTGCTCATAATATCCAACTTGTGTATGATATTGCTGATATAAGTCTCTATTAAAAGTCTGATCAAACTCCAAACTAAAATATGGCTTCTAGAGTGGTAACAAACTCAGTCAATCAGATGCAAAATTTGAATAGATCTTATTGACAGAAGTCTATATTCCAACTCTGATTAAAACTGGAACAAAACTACAGCCTCCAGAGTGGCAACAAACTCAACCAATCAGACACAAGATCATCTCATTTAATGTGTTGATCTCGCTCATTATCAAACTTGCCAAAAATCTTGATTATATAAGATTATATTAGTTTGATCAAAAATGATTTAGAAATAGTTTCTAGAGTGATAACAAGGTCAGCTAATCAAATGCAAGCTCACCTCATTATTATCTGTGAATCTCACCCATTATCATTCTTATCCTGTCTTGACACATGACATATGACAGATGCAGGGCCATACCATAAGCTCACTTAGCATTACAACCGGGTGAACTGATAATTGCAGATTTATAGTCTCTGGTTAATTATAAGTCCTCATAATTTTACTCATCCAAGAACTTGATAATATAAGCCTATTTTCCTTGTTTGAGCAAAATCAACCCATATGTACAGTTTCTAGAGTTGTGTACAAGCTCAGCCAATCAGATGCAAAATCATCTTATTAATACATTATGCATGGATCTTGCTGATATAAGTCTCTATTCCAAGTTTGATCAAAATCAGATCAGAAATATAACTTGCAGAATGGTAACAAAACTTAGATGAGTCAATCAGATGCAAGATCTGCATAGATCTCAATAATCTTCAAAAAATATCTGAGATCTAACTAACATAAGCCTATATTCCAACTCCAGTCAAAAATGATTCAGAAATACAGGCTCTAGAGTGGCAACAAGCTCAGCTAATCAGATGCAAGACCACCTCATTATTATGTGTAAATCTCAGCCATTATTGATCTCGTCCAATCTCATCTCAACACATGACACATGATGGATGGAGAGCCATTCCATAAGCCCACTTGGTCTCATAACCAGGTGAGCTAAAAATTGCAGATTCATAGTGTTTAGTCAACATGGTCATATTCAGATGATGACCAGTATTCAATGAATGTACCATTAGTAAGACAAATATTCAGGAAAAACTGAGGCTAGTTGCAATCACAAGATTGTGTCAAATCTTGCATCTGGCTGTAAAGTAAGCAGGCAATAACTCTTGCAGAATTTAAAGGAATACAGTAATCAGTATGCACATCTTCAGATAATTCCCATAATTATGCAAGACTACCAGTAATTGCATTCACAAAATTATGTGATGAACAGTCACCAACAATGGACAGATGAACAGATAGACACAAGGACTCCTATATACCTATGCCTAAAAGAGGATAGAATATAAATAAAACAAGTATTGGAATACAAACTCTCTTGAACAAGTCCATACTCTCCCCCCCCCTCTATTAGCTGTTTATGTTTTTTCTGGATTATTATTAACATAAATGGTTCAAACTTTGTTACTGAGTGGTTAGCCTCATCATGGTATACACTACCTTGAAGGTCAACTCTATTAAGCAATCGCCTGTCTGAAATAACTTAGATTTCTTCAAGGTTCAGTAAATGAAACAAATTGCAGAAATGTATATTTTGTTGAGGTCCCAATCTGTCACACTTGTCTATGCTGTTGTGGTCCCAATCTGTCACTCCTGTCTACGCTGTCAGTAGCAGCAGCTTGAAAAAGACTCTATCAACTGTATCAGAGGAAGATCACTGTCAGATATCTTGTAAAGTCTAACACTATACAAGTTTTGCATATAGAACAAAATCATAGAAACTAATACTGACATCCTGCCTTGATAAACCCACTACTAAAACTTACCAACTTATTTATAAATTGTTATCTATCAAACCCCCTGCCCCCCTTCCCCCCCCCCCTTTATTTTAAATCCCCCAAAAAAACTCACAAGGCTGCTGCCCAGGACTTTTCATGGTTAAAATATTGTACCATCATCTGACTTGAGTGCCTGAAGCCAGAGAAAACTAGGAAAAACTCCACCCATGGACCAAAAAGCATGTCACTGTGACCTAAATGTTGGCTTTGTGACAATTCTAATATTGTTCTGGTCATAATCAACTGTTAAAAAACATGAAAATAAAGCTTCAAAGATAATAAGATAATGACCTACAGGGGTGACATGCATATATATATATATATATTGGAGCTTTTGTGCTCCTGAACTATGATGCACCCAAATAAAGTATCTGGCTGGGATTGGATACTGTGACTTACAGGATATGGATATGCATATATATGTGTGATGTGGAGCTTTTGTGATTCTGAACTATGATGAGACCAAACACAGTATCTGGCCTTGATTGGATATTGTGACCTACAGGGATATGGATATGCATATATACATGTTATGATGTACCATAGAACTTTTGTGATTCTAAACTATGATGAGACCAAACACAATATCTGACCTTGATTGGATACTGTGACCTACAGGGATATGGATATGCATATATACATGTACCGTGGAGTTTTTGTAATCCTGAACAACAATGGGATCAAATACAGTATCTGGCCTGGATTGGATACTGTGACCTACAGGGATATGGATATTCCTATATGTACAATAGAACCTTTGTGATTCTGAACTACAATGGGACAAAGTATAATATCTGGGCTTGATTGGATACTATGTCAAATCCATGATAAAGAGGTTGAGAGGGACTACATTTTTTTCACCAAAGTAGGCAGAGATATATAAGGACAATTAGGGGATGATGAAACATGTATATTCTTGTTAGCCTGAACACCCTGGTTCAATCAGAGATCCAAGTTATCATGACCCATTAAAATATTTATAATAATATGGAAACTCACAGACAGTCAACTATATGGATAACTCTTACTGATGCACTTGGTCCTTTTTAATTTTGAACTATTGAGATTTTTCTCTGTGTGTGTCTTCAAGTGCATGTAAACTTGAGTGTGTGTGTCTTCAAGTGCATGTAAACTTGAGTGTGTGTGTCTTCAAGTGCATGTAAACTTGAGTGCACAAGAATAGTACCAAGTATAGTAATTTGTATGCATCTTCAGTTGGCTAAAATCTACATACACAAGGCCTTTGATAATATTTGTATGCATCTTCAGTTGGCTAAACTCTACATACACAAGGCCTTTGATAATATTTGTATGCATCTTCAGTTGGCTAAACTCTACATACACAAGGCCTTTGATAATATTTGTATGCATCTTCAGTTGGCTAAAATCTACATACACAAGGCCTTTGATAATATTTGTATGCATCTTCAGTTGGCTAAAATCTACATACACAAGGCCTTTGATAATATTTGTATGCATCTTCAGTTGGCTAAACTCTACACACACAAGGCCTTTGATAATATTTGAATGCATCTTCAGTTGGCTAAAATCTACATACACAAGGTCTTTGATAATATTTGTATGCATCTTCAGTTGGCTAAACTCTACATACACAAGGCCTTTGATAATATTTGTATGCATCTTCAGTTGGCTAAACTCTACATACACAAGGCCTTTGATAATATTTGTGTGCATCTTCAGTTGGCTAAACTCTACATACAAGTTTTGATAATATTTGTATGTATCTTTAGTTAGATAATCTCTACATGCACAAAGCCAAAATAGGTGTATATTTAACTCAAATATATGTATATTATAAGTAAGCAAGCAATCACATTAATACTGACTTTGCAGGGAAGCCATTTAAGCTCAATTGGAAGAGTGTTAGGCTCATAATGCAATATTTGCCAGTTCAATACCCACCCAGGCCAGTCTGGGTCAGTTGCCTCAGTGTGTCCTTGGCAAAGGCACTTAACTCCCATTTTCTTGGCATGATATAGTAAAAAAAAGTGCTGAAAGTGCTATTAAACACCAAGCAGCCAATGAACTGAATGACTTTGAAGTTAACTACAGTAATGAACTGAACCTTGACTTTGGAAAAAGCATTGTTTATATTCTGAGTGGTCCCAATGTTATTATATTTGACCCATCTCAAGAGAGGTCAAAATTTCCTGCACTGAAGTAATGCCCTTTTATTGTTTTGCCCCTCTCACCTGACTGCAACCGCTCTAAGTTATATGGCCAACTTTTCATTGTAAAAGGGTACAGAAATGGTCTCATAAGAGAGGGGCAGATCAATGTAGCATTGCTAACTGTAAAGAGCAAGTCAGCCACAAGTGAAGAAAAATTACTCTACAGTGGTGTAACTTACTTTCGACTTCCAAATCTTCGAAACATGGTTACATCTAGAGTGAATCTGTATTACTCAGTCAGCCATTATTGTATCAAGCTATTTTCATGGTGTAAAATCCATGTATCACTATGTGCATGTCGTGGTGGTTCTGAATCAGCCATTCAGTCCCACAAATCTAAGATGAACTTATACACAGCAGCTATCATCTTACATCCTTGTTGTTAACAAATCTGCAGCAGGAAAATAGCTACATTGAGATCCTGTTTAACAGATGTTGTTACATACATGTATATATCTATGCTAACATTATCCATAGTGTTTACTTCAGGATATAACAACCAGTTATAAATTCACATGTACACATGTATCTAGGCTTGAAAGTACTTAAAAAAAGCTCTACATGCAAGAGTGTTTTTTGTTTTAAATTAATCATACTGTAGTTTTTAAAAAAAGCTATCTTCAAACTGCAATTTTTTAAGAAAAGGACAATTTTTATAAGTTTTCCTTTTTCAATTTCATAAATCAAGTGAAACCTGCTTTAGCAGACACCTCTACATGAAGCACACTTGCACACAATGGACAATTTAATACATTTTTATTCTTCATCATCTTTAAATTTTTAACCTCTATATAGTACTTCCTCATTATACGATGCCTCATTATAAGGCGGTCCATTTTATAAGGCATGTATGGACATTATCCCTGAATTTCATATTATGTATAAAACATCTTAATATGTACCTCACATATAAGGAGGTCCTCTTTTATGGCTTCCATGAACAGTGCTATAATGAGGGAGGACTGTATTATGGTCACTTTTATGGCTTTCATGAACAGTGTTATAATGAGTGAGAAATATATTATGAACACATGTATGACTACCATGAGCAGTGCTATTATGGGAAAGTACTGTATTATGAACACTTGTATGACTACCATGAGCAGTGCTATAATGAGGAAGTTCTGTATTATGGACACTTGTATGACTACCATGAACAGTGCTATAATGGGAAAGTACTGTATTATGGACACTTGTATGACTACCATGAACAGTGCTATAATGAGGAAGTTCTGTATTATGGACACTTGTATGACTACCATGAACAGTGCTATAATGAGGGAAGACTGTATTATGGACACTTGTATGACTACCATGAACAGTGCTATAATGAGGAAGTTCTGTATTATGGACACTTGTATGACTACCATGAACAGTGCTATAATGAGGGAAGACTGTATTATGGACACTTGTATGACTACCATGAACAGTGCTATAATGAGGGATGATTTATTTTGTTAAGGACAACATTGTTGGTCCCTTGAGTATCCTTTATATACAGGTTTCATGGCACATGAAAGTTTTTAATTATGCTAGGTTCCCACTAAAAAATGTCAAGGGATAGGCATAATTACATCAATTAATTTTTATTGGTAATCACATCACAAATATCTTTTCCACAAAGGGACAAGATGGAAATAGCAGTAGCAAAAATATATTATTTTCTAAAATTTAGTAGCCATCAGAAACTTTGAGTAACCAGTGGCTAATTTGGCTACCACCATTATCATTACAAGAATCAATTAGGATACACTTTACATAATAAACAATGCATTTTAAAACTTGCTGCCTATTTTGCATGTATGCATGTATGTATAGGGTTCAACAGCACAACAGCACAATCCACAGGCTATATAGTGCCAAATAAAAGCTATGCACTTTCAAAAAAAACATTAACAAAACAATCTAAATTCCATACAATGTCACAAAAATGGATAAGAATGAGAAATGTAATTTTGAACTCCAACTGAAGTTTGCTCTGTAAATTCAATCTGGGCAAATTTATAAGTGATTACGTGGGATGAGATTTTTTTCAGAACCTTAAAACTGATGGCAGATCATCAGATTAGTACAAAATTGAAAAGTCTACATGCCAGAATGCTTTCTGTCAAATATGATCAAATACTGTTCAGTGGCTTTGGCAAAGAAGTCATCTGAAGGTTTTTTCTATATTTAGCAATGTAAAAAATTTGAAAGTGGTTTTAGAGAAAAAGTTATTTAATGGTTTTCATATTTTTTGTAACAGCAGTCATACTTGATGATGGATTGGTGCTTTTTTGTTCAAATTTGAAAGGTTTTCATGCTATCATTTGTATAAAATTGAAAGGTCTACATGCCAGGATGCTTTTCTGGCAAGTTTGGTCAAATTTCAGTAATTTGGAGAAGAAGTCATTTTAAGTTTTCTGCTAATTCCAGTGGTTTTTCTGTTTTTAGCAATTGTTGCCACATTTGAAGGTGGATTGGCCCCATTTGTACAAACTTTATATGTCTTCCTGCTAGGATGCTGTCAAATTTGACCATATTCTGTTCTGCATTATTTGAGAAGACAGTGTTTCAATTTCTTTTTACTAGTTTTTGGTGAACATATTTGATGATGGATTGGTATAATTTATACAAGTTTGAAAACCCCTCATGGCAGGATGTTCGGTGCCAAATTTAGTAAAAATGTGTCTAGTTGTTTTTAGAAGAAGTGTAAAATAACAGCTGTTGATGGATACGTGATGCAGGTCCATACCATCGGCTAACTTGGCCTTATGGCCATGTGAGCTTAAAATTACAGGCGACATGTTAGGTAACTTGGCCTTATGGCCATGTGAGCTTAAAATTACAGTGGACATATTTTGTAACTTGGCCTTATGGCCATGTGAACTTAAAATTACAGTGGACATATTTTGTAACTTGGCCTTATGGCCATGTGAGCTTAAAATTAAAGGGGACATATTATGCAACTTGGCCTTATATCCATGTGAGCTTAAAATTACAGGGGACATATTTTATAACTTGGCCTTATGGCCATGTGAACTTAAAATTACAGTGGACACATTTTGTAACTTGGCCTTATGGCCATGTGAGCTTAAAATTAAAGGGGACATATTATGCAACTTGGCCTTATATCCATGTGAGCTTAAAATTACAGGGGACATATTTTGTAACTTGGCCTTATGGCCATGTGAGCTTAAAATAACAGGGGACATATTTTGTAACTTGGCCTTATGGCCATGTGAGCTTAAAATTAAAGGGGACATATTTTGTAACTTGGCCTTATAGCCATGTGAGCTTAAAATTACAGGCGACATATTTTGTAACTTGGCCTTATGGCCATGTGAGCTTAAAATTAAAGGGGGCATATTTTGTAACTTGGCCTTATGGCCATGTGAACTTAAAATTACAGGGGACATATTTTGTAACTTGGCCTTATGGCCATGTGAACTTAAAATTACAGGGGACATATTTTGTAACTTGGCCTTATGGCCATGTGAGCTTAAAATTACAGGGGACATATTTTGTAACTTGGTCTTATGGCCATGTGAACTTAAAATTAAAAGGGACATATTTTGTAACTTGGTCTTATGACCATGTGAGCTTAAAATTACAGGGGACATATTTTGTAACTTGGCCTTATGGCCATGTGAGCTTAAAATTACAGGGGACATATTTTGTAACTTGGCCTTATGGCCATGTGAGCTTAAAATTACAGGGGACATATTTTGTAACTTGGCCTTATGGCCATGTGAACTTAAAATTACAGGGGACATATTTTGTAACTTGGCCTTATGACCATGTGAGCTTAAAATTACAGGGGACATATTTTGTAACTTGGCCTTATGGCCATGTGAACTTAAAATTAAAGGGGACATATTTTGTAATTTGGCCTTATGGCCATGTGAGCTTAAAATTACAGGGGACATATTTTGTAACTTGGCCTTATGGCCATGTGAGCTTAAAATTATAGGGGACATATTTTGTAACTTGGCCTTATGGCCATGTGAACTTAAAATTATAGGGGACATATTTTGTAACTTGGCCTTATGGCCATGTGAACTTAAAATTAAAGGGGACATATTTTGTAACTTGCCCTTATGGCCATGTGAGCTTAATATTAAAGGGGACATATTTTGTAACTTGGCCTTATGGCCATGTGAGCTTAAAATTAAAGGGGACATATTTTGTAACTTGGCCTTATGGCCATGTGGGCTTAAAATTACAGGGGACATAATTTGTAACTTTATACCAGTTGTATTAGCATACTTGTTGTAACTTCAAAATAAACGATGACTGTTGGCAGAATTTACTGTTTATTATAAAGATGACTGTTGGTAGAATTTACTGTTTATTATAAAGATGACTGTTGGCAGAATTTACTGTTTATTATAAAGATGACTGTTGGCAGAATTTACTGTTTATTATAAAGATGACTGTTGGTAGAATTTACTGTTTATTATAAAGATGACTGTTGGCAGAATTTACTGTTTATTATAAAGATGACTGTTGGCAGAATTTACTGTTTATTATAAAGATGACTGTTGGCAGAATTTACTGTTTATTATAAAGACTTTGCTTGCTACCGTATATACTCATGCACAAGCGCATATCAACTGCAAACTGCATAGAACCAGATCTGCCATCACATAATGTGTCAGCAGATCTGGGTCTATGCAGTTTGTAAGGACTAATAAGTAGAACAAAGAACATAGAC
The DNA here is from genome assembly GCA_029931535.1 of Margaritifera margaritifera. Taxonomy (NCBI): domain Eukaryota; kingdom Metazoa; phylum Mollusca; class Bivalvia; order Unionida; family Margaritiferidae; genus Margaritifera; species Margaritifera margaritifera. Next base: position 2,347,137 of record JAQPZY010001364.1, on the reverse strand, counting down.
CCTGATCTGCCAGCGAATTATGCGACCGCAGATCAGGGTCTATGTTGTTTGCATTTGGACCCAGATTATACACAAGTATATACAGTACTTTTCCTAATAATTAGATTCTTATGTATGAAAACAACTTTTTCACCGTCTATTCCAGACATGTTGCCACCTGTTCAAAATCTTAGTGAAAACACTGATTTCATAAGAGAAACATGGCTATTTGGTTTCAAAGTACTGGAGACTGGATAAAATACTGAAGAAAATTTCCTACTTACAATTTCACCCATTATTGCTGAATATTATTAATATCATTCATTTTCAGCTTACAAAAAGTACAAAATATTCTATTGCTCGGATATATTATTCCTTTTCCTTTGGAAATACATAGTTTTGGGTGAATGTGATTCTAAAATTACACTCACTTTTATTCCCGAAAGTTAACAAAAATACTAATTTCAACAGATGAAATCCTTTGGAGTAGACACACCTGATTCTTCTATTTGAAATGCAGAATGAAGGGCCTTATAGTGAGGGAGTGCTGTACCTAAATTATTATCACAATTTATCCCCAATCCCCCTAATCCCTTAAGGATCCTGCTGTACCAGTAGGCAATGTTCCCTCACTTTAAACCCCCTATGTATAATGCAACCCATCCTTTAATGCAGGTATCCATGGCCATGAATCCCATTAAATTGGTTTAAGTTAGCTCCACAATTTCTGCTTAATTTATTTAATTAATTTTAGTCCTTGACCATTGGGAACCAATTATAGTAGATTTTTATATCATTAAATACTTGTTACTTGTACTAATGATGCCAAGGGAAGAGAGCACAGACTCGCATCTGCCAGTATACTGTACACAATCAGATCAGGGTTGTTACTTGTCAATAAAAAGCATAGATCCAGATCTGCCAGTATACTGTACACATCAGGTCATGGTTGTTACTTGTACTAATAATGTTAATAAAAAACATAGATCCAGATCTGCCAGTATACTGTACACATCAGGTCATGGTCCACTTTTTTTACTTGTGCTAATGATGTCAATGAAAAAGAACACACCTAGATCTACCAGTACTTTGTACACAATCAGATTACAGTCTACTCTGCTACTTGTACTAATGATGTCAATGGAAAGGTTCAGACCCAGATCTTACCAGAAATTCTACAAAATCAGTTCACATCACAGACCCAGATCTACCATGAACATCAGATCTGAGTCTGTGCTGATAATTCAAAACTCTACATGATGATTTTGTGCTGCTATAAGTGTTGCAAGTATCTGCATGAGGTCAAAGTTCACAATCTATATTTGGGATTCCACTTAAAGCTTACAGATAAGAACATATTATAAGCTTGACAGGGTTTAGTATTTACATAAGAACACATTACAAGCTTGACAGGATTTAGTATTTATGTAAGAACACATTATAAGCTTGACAGGATTTAGTATTTATGTAAGAACACATTACAAGCTTGACAGGATTTAGCATTTACATAAGAACACATTACAAGCTTGACAGGATTTAGCATTTATGTAAGAACATTTTACAAGCTTGACAGGATTTAGCATTTATGTAAGAACACATTACAAGCTTGACAGGATTCAGTATTTACATAAGAACACATTACAAGCTTGACATGATTTAGTATTTACATAAGAACACATTACAAGCTTGACAGGATTTAGTATTTACATAAGAACACATTACAAGCTTGACAGGATTTAGTATTTACATAAGAACACATTACAAGCTTGACAGGATTTAGTATTTACATAAGAACACATTACAAGCTTGACGGGATTTAGTATTTACATAAGAACACATTACAAGCATGACCGGGTTTAGTATTTATGTAAAAACACCTCACAAAAAATGACACAGTTTAGTATTAATGTAAGAACACATTACAAGCTTGACAGGATTTAGCATTTATGGAAAAACACATTACAAGCTTGAGTGGGTTTAGTATTTATATAACAATTACCTTATATGATTATTGTTTGTACTGAAAAAAGTGTTGGAGAGGTAACAAACAATTCATGATTCAAGAGCTGACTTTGGAGTGGAAGGAGTGCCATGACTTTAAAACATGTTGACAGAAAACAAGTTAAATTCAATCCTAACCAATGTCCTTGTGATGTTAAGCACCCAGATCAAATTTGGTTTCTAGTCCATAAAATTTGTTACAATGTATCAAGTGTATGGGATGAAAGGATGGATGGATGGATACGAGCAACACTATGTGACTTTCATACAATATGGCGGCAGTGCAAAAATTACAGGACATGGAAAATGAAATAGTGCCTTCTATCTCCACTCAATCACCTGGTAAGCAAATACAGGCAAGAATATTTAAAAAAGATCAAATTTACGGTAAATTGTTTGGCTGTTTTTCATACTTCGTCAAGCATTTCAGGTCTCCAATCTTCGCATTTGTGTAGATTTGTGTACTTCTTCAGTCAGATACTAAGGTAAGAATTGTTTCTAGCAGGAGTTTAAAAGCAATTAGATGTCATAATAAGCATTTAATGTATATGCACATCATGCCAGTAAGAACAGCACTAAATTAAATATCCAGAAATTGCTTAAAAAAATGAGGCAAAAGTTTTATTTACATTATTTGTCACACTGATATATGATGGCGATGATGATAATAACAATAACAAACATATATAGTGTACATGTCTCTGATGATGATGATCATAATAATAATAATAATGATGTAAGATACCATTATCAATACAAACATTCTTCTTCTTCTTCTCATCAATGTTGTTGTTATTAATGCCACATTTCATTACATATCTTATCTCCTTACGATGATTATAATTTTGATTTGCAAGAGAAAGCATCTTTGCATCTAAAAATTCCTTATTTGCATACACATCTTAAAATCCATATATATATATATATATATATATATATATATATATATATATATATATATATTTATTTATATACAATGCAGACTGGAAAGAATACTTGCCCATGGATTATAATGAGAAAAGAATGCTGATAAGTCTGGAATAAGCTGTATGAACAATATGGTTATGTTCAGCAATAATATGTGGAATGAGAAGGAACGCATGCATGCCCTGGCTGTGAGTAAGAGTAAAAGCACGATACGCCGTTTGGGAAAAATGTGTATGTGAAAATGTGCGAGAAAACAAATTGCAGAGAAAAAAGAAACTAAAGGGAATTAATGTTTAATAATGAATGTGGGCATTTGGCATGCATCAAAATTTAGGCGTCATTTTTTGAGAAGCAATTATTTTTTACTGAGAGAAAAGTTTCCCGGTTATTTGTAAACACTGCGAAGATAACATACATATCTATAGCAGGCATGTGCAACCTACTGCCTGCGGGCCGGATCCGATCTGCGCCCTGGTTTTATCCGCTTATATACATCATAGGGTGTTGCTTTAAAAATCGCTTATCCAGCCCGCGCCCTGGAGCAAATTGCACATGCCTGCCATATTGCGTCGAAACTAGAGTGGCACGCAGAGAGTATGAGGTACTTGCAGAATTGTGGCAGGAAGAAGTATAGTGTGCCATTGAGAGCATAAAGGAATCCTGTGTAAAATAGGGTAAACGGATTATAGAGCCACATGATAAACCTATATTCATTAAAGTTAAAGGGCAAACAAACTCACATTTCCTGCCAAACACATCTAACATGCTAAACTGTTATATCCCCAGCCAGACTCATCCAGTGAAAAAAAACTACAACGCAATATTTATTCCAGTTAGAGGACAGACAAACTCACATTCCCGACAAAATAGATCCCTACACTGTTACATTTCCAGCTAGGACAGATCCATCATGTTACAATTTCCCACCAAAACACAGTGGCGGCCTAATGTTATTTTCCCAATTGGCTCCATAATCTTTATATCCTATTTAACTTAACAAAGGACTTCCCTTATGCTATCAAGTGGCACACTGTACAGTTTACTGCCGGATTATCCAAGATGCGACGTTGAGTTGGTTGAGCTAGAAGATAGGCTCTGCCGACTGCGAAAGGTGCATGCCCTTATTACAAGATATGAAACAGAATAACGAGCAGCAGATGATGTGCGTGTAAAGGAACTAAATGTAAAGGAGGTTGAAAGGGAGATAGTCCACCCTGGGTTAAGCCAGATCAACCAGAGACAACAGCAGATTTTGAAACATTTTGTGCATCAACCGCTTTGATAGCTCGAACACAGTGAAGCCACCTTAAATTGGTTTGGTTAATTTGAATTGCTTTGTTTGTTTTTCATGCTAACCCAAACTAAATGTTTATCAATACTTTTTCTCCTTACAAAACGAAAGATATTTCTGCCATTTCGAAAATGTCTTTTCTTTGGAACATAGTTTTACAGTTGCCCCTTTCTTGAGGTTTTCCACGTGTTTGCCGAATACACTGTTTTTCATCTAACATTGAAGAAGTTCATATTCGTTAGTTGTTGTTTTTTTTTCTCAGTTGTTTTGAGCTCATTGTAGGATTTCGGTTGTTGTTAAAAAAAAAGATGACTAGTCTGTATACTTTCTTCCTAACTGAATGTAGAACTATATATTCCTATAGTGAATGGCATACTAGTTGTAGTCCTAACTGAATGTAAAACTATATATTCCTATAGTGAATGGCATACTAGTTGTAGTCCTAACTGAATGTAGAACTATATATTCCTATAGTGAATGGCATACTAGTTGTAGTCCTAACTGAATGTAAAACTATATATTCCTATAGTGAATGGCATACTAGTTGTAGTCCTAACTGAATGTAGAACTATATATTCCTATAGTGAATGGCATACTTCCTATAGTGAATGTAGAACTATATATTCCTATAGTGAATGGCATACTAGTTGTAGTCCTAACTGAATGTAAAACTATATATTCCTATAGTGAATGTAGAACTATATATTCCTATAGTGAATGGCATACTTCCTATAGTGAATGGAATACTAGTTGTAGTCCTAACTGAATGTAGAACTATATATTCCTATAGTGAATGGCATACTAGTTGTAGTCCTAACTGAATGTAAAACTATATATTCCTATAGTGAATGGCATACTAGTTGTAGTCCTAACTGAATGTAGAACTATATATTCCTATAGTGAATGGCATACTAGTTGTAGTCCTAACTGAATGTAGAACTATATATTCCTATAGTGAATGGCATACTAGTTGTAGTCCTAACTGAATGTAGAACTATATATTTCTATAGTGAATGGCATACTAGTTGTAGTCCTAACTGAATGTAGAACTATATATTCCTATAGTGAATGGCATACTAGTTGTAGTCCTAACTGAATGTAGAACTATATATTCCTATAGTGAATGGCATACTAGTTGTAGTCCTAACTGAATGTAGAACTATATATTCCTATAGTGAATGGAATACTAGTTGTAGTCCTAACTGAATGTAGAACTATATATTCCTATAGTGAATGGAATACTAGTTGTAGTCCTAACTGAATGTAAAACTATATATTCCTATAGTGAATGGCATACTAGTTGTAGTCCTAACTGAATGTAGAACTATATATTCCTATAGTGAAGGGAATACTAGTTGTAGTCCTAACTGAATGTAGAACTATATATTTCTATAGTGAATGGCATACTAGCTGTAGTCCTAACTGAATGTAAAACTATATATTCCTATAGTGAATGGCATACTAGTTGTAGTCCTAACTGAATGTAGAGCTATATATTCCTATAGTGAATGGCATACTAGTTGTAGTCCTAACTGAATGTAGAACTATATATTCCTATAGTGAATGGCATACTAGTTGTAGTCCTAACTGAATGTAAAACTATATATTCCTATAGTGAATGGCATACTTCTAAATTATTTTTTGTTAACATAGAGAGTCATTTTGGTACCTTATTTATTTCATCGATGAATTTTTATTCAAAAGCTCAGATAGATCATTCCTTCACAGGTACAAGATGATAATATGTGAAGCAGTTGTGTAAACGAGTTTGTATTTCTATATCAGACTCTGAAATGTACCCCATTTCATTGTCATAAGGTATATTGAGAGATTTTCTTCTATCCATTGAATCTGTTCGTTTGTTGCACATCTAAAAGTCCTAACAGATATGTATTTGGGACATGTCCCTGGCATATAGATTGTTAGAATCTAGTTATATGATCTAGACTTGTTGGATTTAGACTTGTCAACTTCACCATAATTTGTAAGTTTGCAATCATCATCCGCATAATATACATAGTTTGCTTCAGGACATGGATGTAATATCATACTAGTTACTGCCAGTATTCCATTATCGATCATCAGGAACAAGTCATAGTCTGTCAACAGTTTGAATACTACACAGATGAGTTTTAAACTCGCATCATGGGCTAAATCCGGTGCACTAAAATAACAAGCTGGGTCAAGTTTGTTAACATCAACGCATCTTTTTGTATGTAATAATGACGAAGATCGCTAAATGTTTTAAGTTTGAAGTTTTACATGGTATCCTGTAAATATCGATAGTCGTCTTGTGTAATGCTTGAGTTGAAAAGTGACAAGTAAAACCTTTATTCCGGTGGTATAGATGTTGCGTTAAACGTTTGGTTAAACCTTTCAAGTTTCTGTGAATTCATATGGGCCAAAATGAATTCACAGATATCTTACAAAGTTCTATATATTTATGTTGCATACATTGAAAACACCTAATCGGTACTGTGAACATTTGTCACTCAAATTCTTTACCAACGGTTCCAACGATTGCTTCATGAATCTAAAACTCTCAGCAAACATGATTGTCCTTTTAGGAGATACTTTCTCTCGATGGTTCACGAACCCGTTGTCTATGAATTCCTTGCTAATTGTAATGTATTTCTCATCTTTGTTCCGTATGATTTTTACCTCTTGATCTGAATTCTATCTAACTAACTCCTTAATGAATACATGGCTGTCATAACATGACAAGTTGTGAAAGAAGAGTGGTGTGAATTTTGAGTATTTGAAATGTAAGCTATAGTCGTTATGAACTGAACTTCTACAATTGCACGTTAAGCGATCGTGGTTTCAAACCTTATAGTTAACAATTTCTTTCTCAGATATGGCGCACATTGGTTGAGTTAAAATGTTTGTCATTTTCAACCATGAATAGCACAGGTTTTGCATCCTTTGGCTTCAATTATATATTTACTAGTTTTGCGAATTTGCTCAAAGCATCGCAAAAGAGCTAGTTGGAATCAGTACACATATAAACTATTGGCTTATGCCTCCTGTGTACTGACATTACGTACATGCGGAATCCAAATGGGATATATTTTAAGCTATTTTAGTGTTTTCGGTTACATCCTCCGCATGTTTAACCAACAAGCATCCAAAAATTGATGTTTATAGTTTGGTTTGTTTCTAAATGTACAAATGAACGTTAGACCGTGACGTCGATTTCTCTTACTAGACACCAATTGAAGAGATCTTTGATTCCGACATAGTGATACTCATGACCAAAATCTATCAGGATGTCAATATGCATTTCTTATTTTTATCATTCCAACCATCTTAATGTATATGTCCATTACTGTCTCATGCAAATTCACTAATATACCGAATTAATTTTTTTTATCTTTTTTGATATCTTTAATTTTAATTGTATTGTGTTGGCTCTTGGGGATTTGTACTGACTTTATTCACAAATCGACTCAGTGGCATAAACGAATCACTTGTTATAATCATTGTTCACGTTGACACATACTTTTGAATTTTTATTTTTAACCAATTGGATCAATATATGTACGAACTTCCCTTGAATGCTTGGTATTTATCCATGTACATGTCTAGCTATTCGATTCTGTCAAATACCCATTTTGTGCTATCAATAATATTTCGGTCAATTTGAGCATGAATTTTATCTCATACAATGTCGATAATTAACTTTATCTCTGGTGTATTCATGATAGCTTTGAAATGTGTAGAATTGTAAAATTTCTTCGTTTCTTTTCTTTGAAGGCAAATGTCTCATCCAGTTAAGGCAAATGTCTCAGTTTAATGGTCCGTACCAGCTGAACGAGTACCGAATCAAATGCATTGAGTTTCATGTTTATAATTTTGTTTATGTGTAGTTCAATCTGATTTTTTGTTGCATACAAAGTTGGCTACGTTGTTTTTTTTTTTTGTTTTTTTTTTTTGTTTTTTTTTTTTGTTTTTTATGTTGTTACTTTTTGAGTCAACGACGTTCTCTGTTTCTCCTCATTTCATATTTATTTTGTCGTCGTTGAAATTAATCCTTCCTGCGCTGTCTTGACTGAGATATACTACTTCATTGCTTAAGACGTAGTGACCTGGATAGGCTCTGCTGTTCTAGTCTTTGTTGTTTGGCATTGCTTTCTTGCTGTGCCATTCTTTGTTGCTGTGATCTGAACAATCGCCATTGTTGATCACGCATATAACACTACTTAAGAATAATTATACTTGTGTTGTCCTTACGTCAAAAGTTGAATTGACTACATGAGGTACATCAACTGATATCCCGTGAATAAGTTCATCAACCTTATATACTTTGTGTATATATCCATAGGATCAACAGGTGTACCAAGAGTATATATCCATAGGATCAACAGGTGTACCAAGAGTATATATCCATAGGATCAACAGGTGTACCAAGAGTATATATCCATAGGATCAACAGGTGTACCAAGAGTATATATCCATAGGATCAACAGGTGTACCAAGAGTATATATCCATAGGATCAACAGGTGTACCAAGAGTATTGGAAGTCATTGGCACGACAAAAATCTTCGAACTTTCATCCGTATTATCCAAAGTTGTTATATCACCTTTTATGTGTTTTGTCTCATCTACTCCATATTTCTGATCTAATTTTGATAGAGACTGGAAAGTAAGTTATATTATCAAGATTTTGGATGACTTCCATAAAGTGTGAAATCCACGCAAGTTAATAGGTGATCTTGCATCTGATTTGCAAAACCTTCTACCACTACGGAGGCCATATTTTAATTTCGGTTTTGTCTAAATATGAAATACAAGCTTTAATTATCAATATCTCTTACAAGTTTGTTAGTGAGCGAGATCCACGCATACTAATGAGATGATCTTGCTTCTGATTGGACGAGCTTGTCAGAACTCTGGAGGCAATATTTCTGGTCTGATTCTGATCAAACAATGAACATGGGTTTGTTTCACAATTTCGGACAGGTCTCACAATGAACAGGATACATACAAATTATGAGGTGATTCTGCTCATCAAGATCTTGGAGGAGGTGCATAATGAACGAGATCCTTGCATATTAATGAGGCTATATTCATCTGATTGGCTGAGCTTGTTGCCACGCTGGAAGCCATATTTCTGGTACAAAGACAACCTTGCAGATTTTAAATGACTTTGCCTTGGTGTCAGGTCTGTACTGCAATGTTTTGAAATCAAAAGCTATTTGGATTGGAAATAAAAAATATTCTAATGAAAAAATATGTCCAGAAATTGATATTAACTGGTCAATGTCCAATTTTAGATTACTGGGAGTATATTTCTCTTTGAACTTGGAGGACATGGTAGAGCTTAATTATTCGACGAAGTTAAAGGAAGTAAAGAAACTGCTTGGCTGGTGGAGCAGAAGAAATTTATCCCTTATTGGAAAAATTACTTTGATAAAGTCCTTGATTTTGCCTAAATTCATTCATCTTTTTGCAGCTTTGCCAAATCCTCCACCCCATATAGAAAAGGAACTGAATACATTATTTTTCCACTTTATTTGGGGCGGTAAAACTGAGAGGGTTAAAAGAGACACTCTTATAGCTTCTTTTAAGGAAGGGGGATTAAATATGATTCACTTGCATTCATTTGTGTGTTATATAAAACTTTCCTGGATTAGGCGTCTCTTACTAAACGAAGATGGCTTATGGCAAAAACTGGTTTCTGGACAAATATTTGGAAAATTTGGAGGTACGCTGTTATTTACATTTGGAAAAACTAAATTAAAAGTAATTTCTAAATCAATTAAAAATATTTTTTGGCGTGATGTTATTTATGCTTTATCACAATGGAAAAATGAACCATCTACTGTCCATGAATACTTGTCTCAAGATATTCTTAATTTAGTGACTGTAGATAATTTTAAATCATACACAAGGTGGAGAACAAACGGTGTTGTACTTATTCAACATCTTTTTGATGCACAAGGATCTCTATTAAGTTTTGATGAAATAAAACAAAAAACAAAAACAAATAATTTCATACAGTACTTTGCTCTTATTTCAAAGATCTCGGTGCTGTGGAAAAAGAAAATTAAAAGGTTTTTTGAAAGTGGAAATAGTTTTCATGTAGTTTTGGACAAAACATCACTCCTTAGGGTAAGAGCAAAGAATAAATTTATCTATAAAGACCTGATAAGAACCAAGATACAAAAGCCAAATGGTAAACATGAAACTTGGTCCAGGCAGCTAGAGTGTGCAATTGGTGCAAATGAATGGACCAACTCTTTTGTTTTGGCTAAACTTTGTACAAAAGACACAAAACTGATTAGCTTTAATTTTAGATTTCTCCATATAAACATTGCCACAAACCAGTTTCTAAAAAAGATTAATTTAAGTGATAATGATAAATGTACCTTTTGTAATGAGGGAATAGAACAAATTGAGCACTTATTTTATGACTGTTCAGTTACTGAACACTTTTGGAAACTGTTGGTGGAATGGATCCAAACTTATGACCCAAATTTTAGAATTACACGAAAAGACGTCTTTATAGGAAATAACAACTTTGATGATCTTATTAACTTCCTAATTTTGCTTGCAAAATATTTGATATACAGATCACGTTGTGCATCAAAAATTCCAAATCTATCATATTATAAAAATTGTGTTTTATCATACAAAACACTGGAAAAATATGTCGCCAAAGTGAATAACAGAAGTGACGAGTTTAAGAAAAAGTGGATCCTATTATCAACTTTTGGTACATTTTTTTTTTTTTTTTTTTTTTTTTTTTTTTTTTTAAGGCAATTTAAAACATCTTGGGGTTTGTATGCGAGTATGACTTTGTGTACAATAATTGTGAATTTAAGTGTCTGTCTGTGCATGTGTGTGTGTGTGTTGTGTAGGGAACACATGTAAAAGATAAGGACGCAAAATAATTTAAGATAATGCCCCATACACCAGGTCAGGTGGTGATGTAGGGGAATATGTAAAATCCTGACACCTTGTGTTCAATACAAAAAAAAAAAAAAAAAAAAAAAAATATTTCTGGTACAGGTTTGTCAAACCTAGAATATAAGCTTGGATCTCGGACAAGTTCCATTGTGACCAAGATACACGCATAGGTGATCATGAATCTGATTGGCTGAGCTTATTACTTTTCTAAAGACCGTTTAAAATCCAATTTTTGATCAGAAATGGTGGATAGGCTTATTTCATCAAGATGTCCAACCATTTGTACTATGAGCGTGATGTATGCATGTTAATAAGAGATTGTACATGTAATTAGCTGAGCCTCTTAGAATTAGAGAGAGAGACAATTTCTGACTTGAGGTAAAAAGGCGAGTTTTATTATGAGCAAGACGTAATCATAAATAATGAGGTGATCTTGCCTCTGATTCGATGAGCTTGTTGCCATGGTAGAGACTGTATTTTTTTTATAGGATTTGGGAAATAGGTTTCTATCATTAAGGTCTCAGGTGAGTAATATTATGAGTAAGATCCACACATATTAATGAGATGATCATGCATCTGATTGACTGTGATCAAAAACTGATTGACTGAATTCGTCAACATTCTAGTAAATCTATTTCTGATGAGATTTTTATCAAAATTCTTAAATGGTCTGATCTCAAGATACTGGATGAATGTGATTGTGAGCAAGATGTGCGGATATTTACAAAGTAATATTTAATTTTGTTAGCTGAGGTTGTTACCACTCTAGAGATCAACAGATTTTTTTTATTAAACTTGGTAAATAAGCTTACATTATTATGCTCTTATACAGGTTCTGTTACAAGTGACATCATATGGGCATATTAATAATGTGATCTTACATCTGATTGATTGTGCTTGTGACTTCCCTAGAGACTAGTTCTCATCCGATTTCGATTAAACTTAGTAAATTCGTTGACATCAAGATCTACATAAATAATTATGCTTCTATATTTTTTCTGACTCTAGTAAAATTGGTAGAATCAATCTGACATAAAGGGTGGGAGATAGGTTACATAGGTTTGTGTTCTTACAATACTGCATAATCCGTCTTAGTAAAATGGTCAACTGTTAAGTTGTCAGCCAGATGAGTAGTATCGGGCCCACTTAGGACTCTGCTTTACATAGCTACCAGTACAGTGAAACTTGTTCGGACTGGCATTTGAATAAACGTGTAAACTTTATAAACTTCTATATAATTTTGGTCCCAAATTTATATATGTGCAAAGCATAAGAATATTTACCATAACATACCTGTACACTCACTACTCTGTTAATCGGTATTGTTATATATCTAGCCCCCTTTAACACATTAGAGACTTATTAGTACCGTTCAAACTGGTATGTCTGAAGAGAGACCGGAAAGAGGATTAGCCACTCCGGGGTTTTAATGAGATGTTCAAGTACAATAATCAACACTATGCTTGAAAAACAATTATGCATTGACGTCATATTTATACAGTATCTACTCTAACATTGTATCGCATCAGCTTCAATAGCAAATAGGCTTAAGAAGGTACTTTCTTTTATTATTAGTGACAATCAGAAAGGTTTCATGAAAGGGAGATTTATTGGTGAAATAACTAGAATGTTATATGATTTTATGAACTACCTCGATTGACAAATCAGTCTGGCTTTCTTTTATTAGTTGATTTTGAAAAAGTTAGAATGTTATATGATTTTATGAACTACCTCGATTGACAAATCAGTCTGGCTTTCTTTTATTAGTTGATTTTGAAAAAGTTAGAATGTTATATGATTTTATGAACTACCTCGATTGACAAATCAGTCTGGCTTTCTTTTATTAGTTGATTTTGAAAAAGTATTTGACTCTGTTGAATCGTTTAATTTTGTGATTCTGATTGTCAGTGGTTCAGAGTATTTTGCAACAAGTCCAAAAGCAGACTCATCAACAATGGTTACTTGTCTCAGTTCTTCCATTTAGAGAGAGGGTGTCGTCAGGTAGACACATTAGCTCCATACTTATTTATTATAGGAACAGAACTTCTCTCCATTGACCTCAAGAAGAATGGAAACATTACCGGTATTTTTTAGAATTACAGAGAATTTAAACTGGGTGAGGACACTGATGATGCCTTTTTACTATTGGATGGCTCTCCAGTCTTTTAAGTCTACCATCAAAACTATTTAGGATTTTGCATCAGTCTCTGGTTTACATTTTAATATATTAAAATCAAAAGTCATTTGGATAGGAAGGAAAAAATATTCAGTAGAAAAATATAAATACCCCAGACATTGAAATAACTTAGTGTACTTCTTCCTTTCGACTTTTAGGAATAGAGTTTCCTTTGAACGTAGATGATATGTCAGAATTATGCAAAGAAGTTAAAGAAACTGTTGGGTTGTTGGATTTGGAGAAATCTGTCCCTTATTGGAAAAATAACTTTGATTAAATGGTTGATTTTTTCACAAACTATTCCTTTTTTCTCAACATTGCCTAAACTTCCAATATTCATATATATATATATATATATATATATATATATATATATATATATATATATATATATATAGAGAGAGAGAGAGAGAGAGAGAGAGAGAGAGAGAGAGAGAGAGAGAGAGAGAGAGAGAGAAAATGAACTGAACAAAATATTTTTTAAAATTTATTTGAAGTGGTAAAACAGAAAGGGTAAAAAGAGATACATTTAAGGCCTCATTTACAGATTGTGGTCTAGACATAATTCATTCTTCTATTCAATACATGAAGATCACTCGGATTAAATGCCTTATTGCAAATGAAGAAGGACTTTGGCGGAATATGGTTATAAAACAATTTTTAGGAACATTTGGAAGCATCCATATATTAAAATTAGAGGAGACAACATTAACAGAAATTAGTAAATGTATTAGTAATAAATTTTGGCAAGATGTTATCCAAGCTTTAACAACATGGAAAAAGGAGCACACATCAGTGGAAGAATACTTGTCACAGGATATTCTAAATTTCGTTGATATTAATAAATTTTATTCCTATACAAAATGGCAGTCAAATGGAAAAACATGTGTCAACCATCTTTTTGATAAATAATAATGGATCATTATTAAAATGTGAAGCACTACGTTTTAGTAGGCTCACACTAATAATGTCATTGAACATTTTTCAACTATTTCAAAAATATATGGTTGCTGGAAAAGAAAAATTAAAAATTATATTACACAAGGGAAACACCCATATAAATGTAAATTCAGAATAATATTTACTCTTAGCAAACAAGAAATTATAATCTGTATATAAAGATTTGGTAAAGAATAAAATAAATAAACCTTATGGAAAACATGAGGCATGGTCTACACAATTAAAGTGCCAGATAAGTGATCAAACGTAGAAACATATCTCTAATGTTAGCTCACGATGCACCAAATATACAAATTTAATTCCCTTTCAGTTTAAATTCATGCACAGAATTATCATCACAAATCAAGATTTGAAAAGAAACAAAAAATGTCATTATGGCATTACATGTACTTTTTATAAACAAGTTGAAAATACTGAACACTTATTTTATGATTGTCCAGTTGTAAGATGTTTGAAGGTCCTTTATTGCATGGATTAGGATATATACACCAAATATTATGATCTTAAAAAGAGATGTTTTTCTTAGAAAAGACACGATTGGTAATTTTTAAAAAAATGTATTTTTTTTTTCATCTTAATTGCAAAATATCTCAATTGTAGGTCATGATGTGCTTCCAAAGAAAACACATTTTACATTTTACAAAGTAATATCTTATACTGCAAAAAAACTGGAAAAATATTTAGCAAAGCTGTATATAAAAACATATACGTTTGAGGAAAGTGGACCCTTTAGAATACTACAACTATACATGTATCTACTGTTGAGTTTGTATTTTATGTAATATTTTCCTATCTGAGTAAGACCCTATTTTTATTGATGCGTGTTAGAACACATGCATATTCTTCTATGTGTCTTACTGCATGCTCGCGTGTGTGTGTGTGTGTGTGTGTGTGTGTGAGAGAGAGAGAGAGTAGGAGTTTTGTGATATATATATATATATATATATATATATATATATATATATATATATATATATATATATATATATATATTATTGTTATTATTATAGACTGTGCAAACCAGAAGTCAGGATTTCTCAACAATTATGCTTAACTCCCAAAACACTATATCAGGAATTTGTACAATCATGACATTTAAATTTCAATAAAAATGAGAAAAAAAAAAAAAACTTCCAATACACAATCTGCATTTATGATACACATTTAATGCTATTCAAGCATGTTTTACCTGCAAACTGTTCTTGTTTTTGACTATCTTAAGCCATATTACACACCATGTTCCATTTACCACGGATTTGGGAGCACACAAGCTGCAACATTACCTGTGCAGACAGATACGAAACTGAGACTAAAACTTGTAACTTTACATAGTTGACTTTGTTTACTTCCTGTAGTGTGTTATTCACAGATTGATTTAGTCTGTTTACAGAACAGACATTTTTATGATAAGTTAAGCGTTTGTTGGAATTTTGGAATTTCTTATAGAACCGAGAGAGTTAAAAATAACCAGCAATTATTGTATCAGCATGTGATATTGATTTATACCAGTTTATTGGTATACTGATCCAGCCATAATTATCACACAATTTTAAGGACATTGCATAAAATGATGATATTGCTGTGTGGCATGGTTAAGCCTGAAGTCACAGTATTCCATATGATTTTTATGACATGATATCCTAACGTTAATGAATTTAACATATTATCTGAAAATTTGGTATATGCCTTTCTTTTGCATAAAAGGCTTAAAGCACTGTTTTGTTTCCCAAATAGCGAAGTATGCATGTCTAAAAGTACAATATATTATCTTAACAACCATAACATTACAAGATTTGATAGATAAATATTTCACATTATAATTCTTTAAATGTAAGGATTTTGATTTTAAAAAAATCACTGAGTTGTACAGTACAGTCAAATATTCTCCCAGAATATTTATTCCCTGCAGTTGCTTGTCTGACAGTTGTCACTCTTCGTCCTTTTCGGTCTTGCCTCGGCTTCAACAATATTTTCTTTTTCAATCTTCTCTATACTGTATTTGATTCCACCATTGGCTTTACACTTACGACGTCAATATCATCTGATATAGACACGGTTTTCCTCTTTATGCAAGCTTGCGATGATTTTAAATCCATCTTTTCTTGAGCTTTAATCTGGTGGTCAACACTTTTGGTTTTATTCATCCTCTCCTGCTAACATGACGTTGATTTTTGACCAAACTCTTGCAAGATGAAGTTTCTGAGATTTAACTTCCTCTTCTGCGGCATTTGGAACTGGTATTTTCTCATTTTGTTTCTCACAGTCAGACCTCCTCTTTGCTTCTTCAATTGATCTGGAAAAGTTTAATAATGCCTGTGTAAGATATTTTCAAGGACCACAATGATATAACATATATACCAGGAAATGTTGTGGGATTTTTTCTTTGTATTTAATTATTATGAAATCTAAGACTTGCAAGTCAAACATCCAAAAAGAAAAATAAACAAATGGATAAATAAATAATAAACATATATTAATTATATAAATAAAGGATTTTAAATGAGTGCTTATTTCAAATGAAATCTGTGTAACTCATTGCATGCTATTTTATCTTCTGCAAACCCTTCATTTGATTTTAATTACAGAACAAAACATTTGTGTAAGATATCAAATACAGGATGGAAAAGATCTTGTCGACAAACCTTTTGAAAACTGCATTAGGTTAGCCAGAAATTCATTCAAGCACTGCTTTTAGTTATATGCGTACCTATTCTGATGTTACGATATGACGCAATAACCTGGTATGCAACATTTTACATGTTAACATATCACAAATTTGAAATGGGTCAAATCAGTGTTATATCAGTTATATCATGGGGTATACCTGTATGTAGATAGACTGATAGATATATACATATAAAATCACCTACCGGGTTCATATTTCATCCACAGTTCCTCGATTCTGGGCGCTATCTTCAGGTTTTGACTTCTGACTTTATCCCGCTCACATTCCGCCTCAAAAGCCTTTCTCTCATAAGCCAAAATACTATTTGCAGGTCTAATAGCTGCATAGTTGTTAGTTTATTCCTCTGTTTCTACTGTTCATTATCCTGACTAGTTTTTCCTCTGTTTCTACTGTTCAGTCTCCTGACTAGTTTATTATTCTGTTTCTCCTGCTCAGTCTCCTGACTAGTTTATTCCGTTGTTTCTCCTGCTCAGTCTCCTGACTAGTTTATTCCTATGTTTCTCCTGCTCAGTCTCCTGACTAGTTTATTCCTATGTTTCTCCTGCTCAGTCTCCTGACTAGTTTATTCCTATGTTTCTCCTGCTCAGTCTCCTGACTAGTTTATTATTCTGTTTCTCCTGCTCAGTCTCCTGACTAGTTTATTCTTTTGTTTCTCCTGCTCAGTCTCCTGACTAGTTTATTCCGTTGTTTCTCCTGCTCAGTCTCCTGACTAGTTTATTCCTTTGTTTCTCCTCCTCATTCTCCTGACTAGTTTATTCCTCTGTTTCTCCTCCTCATTCTCCTGACTAGTTTATTCCTCTGTTTCTCCTGCTCAGTCTCCTGACTAGTTTATTCCTATGTTTCTCCTGCTCAGTCTCCTGACTAGTTTATTCCTATGTTTCTCCTGCTCAGTCTCCTGACTAGTTTATTATTCTGTTTCTCCTGCTCAGTCTCCTGACTAGTTTATTCTTTTGTTTCTCCTGCTCAGTCTCCTGACTAGTTTATTCCTCTGTTTCTCCTCCTCATTCTCCTGACTAGTTTATTCCTTTGTTTCTCCTGCTCAGTCTCCTGACTAGTTTATTCCTTTGTTTCTCCTCCTCATTCTCCTGACTAGTTTATTCCTCTGTGTCTCCTCCTCATTCTCCTGACTAGTTTATTCCTTTGTTTCTCCTCCTCATTCTCCTGACTAGTTTATTCCTCTGTTTCTCCTCCTCATTCTCCTGACTAGTTTATTCCGTTGTTTCTCCTCCTCATTCTCCTGACTAGTTTATTCCTCTGTTTCTCCTGCTCAGTCTCCTGACTAGTTTATTCTTTTGTTTCTCCTGCTCAGTCTCCTGACTAGTTTATTCCTCTGTTTCTCCTGCTCAGTCTCCTGACTAGTTTATTCCTTTGTTTCTCCTGCTCAGTCTCCTGACTAGTTTATTCCTTTGTTTCTCCTGCTCAGTCTCCTGACTAGTTTATTCCTCTGTTTCTCCAGCTCATTCTCCTGACTAGTTTATTCCTTTGTTTCTCCTGCTCAGTCTCCTGACTAGTTTATTCTTTTGTTTCTCCTGCTCAGTCTCCTGACTAGTTTATTCCTCTGTTTCTCCTGCTCAGTCTCCTGACTAGTTTATTCCTTTGTTTCTCCTGCTCAGTCTCCTGACTAGTTTATTCCTTTGTTTCTCCTGCTCAGTCTCCTGACTAGTTTATTCCTCTGTTTCTCCAGCTCATTCTCCTGACTAGTTTATTCCTTTGTTTCTCCTGCTCAGTCTCCTGACTAGTTTATTCCTTTGTTTCTTCTGCTCAGTCTCCTGACTAGTTTATTCCTCTGTTTCTCCAGCTCATTCTCCTGACTAGTTTATTCCGTTGTTTCTCCTGCTCAGTCTCCTGACTAGTTTATTCCGTTGTTTCTCCTCCTCATTCTCCTGACTAGTTTATTCCTTTGTTTCTCCTGCTCAGTCTCCTGACTAGTTTATTCCTTTGTTTCTCCTGCTCAGTCTCCTGACTAGTTTATTCCGTTTTTTCTCCTCCTCATTCTCCTGACTAGTTTATTCCTTTGTTTCTCCAGCTCATTCTCCTGACTAGTTTATTCCTTTGTTTCTCCTGCTCAGTCTCCTGACTAGTTTATTCCTCTGTTTCTCCTCCTCATTCTCCTGACTAGTTTATTCCTCTGTTTCTCCAGCTCATTCTCCTGACTAGTTTATTCCTTTGTTTCTCCTGCTCAGTCTCCTGACTAGTTTATTCCGTTGTTTCTCCTCCTCATTCTCCTGACTAGTTTATTCCTTTGTTTCTCCAGCTCATTCTCCTGACTAGTTTATTCCTTTGTTTCTCCTGCTCAGTCTCCTGACTAGTTTATTCCTTTGTTTCTCCTGCTCAGTCTCCTGACTAGTTTATTCCTTTGTTTCTCCTACTCAATCTCCTGACTAGTTTATTCATTTGTTTCTCCTGCTCAGTCTCCTGACTAGTTTAATCCTCTGTTTCTCCTCCTCAGTCTCCTGACTAGTTTATTCCGTTGTTTCTCCTGCTCAGTCTCCTGACTAGTTTATTCCTCTGTTTCTCCTACTCAATCTCCTGACTAGTTTATTCATTTGTTTCTCCTGCTCAGTCTCCTGACTAGTTTAATCCTCTGTTTCTCCTGCTCAGTCTCCTGACAAGTTTATTCCTATGTTTCTCCTGCTCATTCTCCTGACAAGTTTATTCCTATGTTTCTCCTGCTCATTCTCCTGACAAGTTTATTCCTCTGTTTCTACTGCTCATTTTCCTGACTAGATTATTCCTCTGTTTCTACTGTTCAGTCTCCTGACTAGAAACAAAAATGAGACCACTATAAAAACCACAAGTGAAACCAACTACTTATCCAATGGGTTCCAAGCTAGGTGGTATCTTGCATTTGAAAGGCATTATAATAAAACGTTCTGCTAGCAAAGATGAGACAGGAACTCTTGGCATATTGAGGTACAAACTGTCGACATATAGTAATACTATTCCAAAGTTGTAATTGAATACAACAAAGGAAGTAGAAGATATATGACTTTCAAAACCGTTAACACACATCCTTCACATTATTGATGACAAAACTGTTGTCGAACTCCAAAACATTTATACCTATGCCTCACCATTCACAGGGAAGGCAAGAAGAAAACCAAGTGTGCCTGATATCACTCATCTGGCTTATTTAACTTAACAGTTCACCATTTCACTTGGCAGATTATATAGTATTGCAAGAATTCAACCTATTTAGACTATCTCCCAAATTGTATATCATGTCACGTTTACCTATTTTACTATAGTCTGATAAAAATTATTTCCAAAGATAAAGACATAATTAATATGCATAATCTCTTGCTCATAACAGAAGTCATCCACAATTTTTAAAAATTCCGTTTACAGACAAAGCTATAATTTGTGGTCTGCAGAGTCAAGTGGCTATCACATGAATTTAAATTTTAATACACAGATTGTTTTGTGTTTGTTTGTTTATTTGCTTGTTTGTTAAGGTCATGGGTTTCTTTACTCTTGGTAATTAAATTTGGAAGCGTTTTAGGAGAAAAGCATATTGGGATAATGTTTAAAAATGAAAATACATTTTAAATAATTTGTGAGTAATGACATCGAATATATGAAATGCTATAAAATAATGCACAATACATGTGATAACATATAAATGACAAATGTTTGAAGCACTTTAACATGGCACAACTTTCAGTCTCTATTTCACCAAACATATCAAGTTTGTTTCCAAATATTTAAGAATTTCAAGCGTGGTAAAGTTTGTAGAATAATTCTCTGCAAATAAATTTATAAATTTGCACATTTGTTTTAATAAGCCAACTGTTCTTATCGGAGCAAAATCCATATTAGAAGGAAACACAATTACTTGCAAACAAATATTTATAACTGGGTAAAAAAATTCTGATCCTTAATTACAACACTGCAAAAATTGTTTATGCTAGCCTGCAACTGTACATTGTCTCTGAAGAAATTTCTGTTTTATACCTTTTTCAGTAATGAATGACAAATTATTCATTGTAATACCTAAGGTGCATTATTTTGCTAATTTTTATAAATTGTTCTATTGAAATGTATGCATCCTGGATTCTAACATTTATTTGTTTTATCTGGTGTGCATGCTATTTACCAGGGGAATAACTCTGTAACCTCAAATCTGTGATTCTCAGTAGCTAGTATCATGGATTACTTTCCTTTACTTAAGAGACAGAAGGCTGGTATTTTAAAGGAAAACAAAAACTAATTACATTATTATTTCTAAATGTACTGAATTTCATTAATAAGGGCAGATCTTACTCATAATAAAACTCATTGGACATCTTGGTGGTTAAAGTCTATTAACTAAGTTTACTCAAAATCAGATCAAATATACAGTCTCTAGAGTGGTAACAAGACGAGCCAATCAGATGTAAGCACGCCTCTTTAATATGTGTGGATCTTGCACATTATCAAACTTTAGTGAGATTTTGATCACAAAAGCTTCTACTCCAAGTTTGATCAAAATCTGATCAGAAATATGGCATATAAAGTGGTACCAGTCTCAGTGTTGGTACCCTCGCCTCGGGGAAAAGACAAAGGCCGATCAACTGAATAACATCCCGACTGATGTGCGCACGCGCCTTGGACTCGTATATCGTACTCGCGTTATTTGTTCCCGAATTTTCTCGCGAAAAATCGTCACGCTTGTTGCCTCATGACCACACTCTGCTTTCAGTAGCAACCGCTACTCTTTGGACACTTCGCTTTTGTTTCGGACAATCGGATGCTTGCCCTTATATGTGTAATACGGTTTACACCCTTTCCAAACTTGAAACTTCCACCTTTATTGGCACCGCTTTTCAGGTTCCCTGGGTCTCTGGTCTTTAGACTGATTACCTGACTTGTGGTATTTCGAGAGCACATTTAGGGTACCTCTCCAAGCTTTGGCGAAATAGTCTGCATGGGTAGCCATGTTAAAGATATTCGTGAAGGATTTTCCCTCAGAAATAGGGACAACCCCTACTACAAGTGGTTAACATCTGGTCTCTGAGTCAGATCCTCAAATGCTTTTTCCACCTTACCACACTCAACCGATCGTTATAAATAATTCCTAGTTCTACCTTCTCTCGGGTTTACTATATTTAAACTTCTTCCGGAACCCTTGCTGGACTAGCTCATATTTCTTTAGGAGTACCTCTCTTAGCTCGTCATAATGCAACGGGTCGTTTGCAGGAAGACCCGAATACACATCCAGCGCTATACCCGTTAGTAATACGCTGATATATAGCGACCAATCCTCCTTTCTCAACTACTGGACAGTGACATATCGTTCAAATCTATGCAAATACCTGTCTATATTATCTTTATCGTTATTAAACGGAGGTAATTTGGTGTCTTTTAACCTGTCCGAGTTATAGTCTTGTTCCCACTCTTTCTTAGCCTCTAATAATTCAATTTTTCTTTTGTGTTCCATCTCCATATTCCTGTCTTCTAACTCTATGGCTGCTAACTTTGCTTCCCTCTCCTTATCTATCCTTTCCTTCTCTGTCTGATTTTCTAATTATATCCTCTCCTTCTCAAATTTCCTTCTTTCCAGCTCTGCCTGCCGCTCTATTGTTAACTTTCCCCTCTCTATACCCCCCTCTTTTAATCTCTGTTCCCTCTCCCAAGCCTACTTCTCCTGAACAAATTTTATAAGGGACCCCCCCCCCCCTAACCAATCTGCTTCCCCATCTCCACAAGTTGTATAAGTGATGACATGATTAATACAGCTAATAAGACCACCAATCCGATATGAATAGTATAATTAGGCGAACAACATGCAAATCAACCGTATCTTCATTATCAGAGTGCAACATATATGACCGCAGCGCCAAAGGAAGAATGTAAGCGCTATAGTCACTCACCCCACTTGCATTATCCTTGTTAAGATGGTCACAATCTGAAACAGATAAGCGAAAAACAGTACCGGAGTCAAGACCTGTGTAAATCAATGTCAACGTTCCGCCTAATCCAATCCTACTACTTACACCATCGTAACAGGATGAGACCTAGTTGAACTGGATCTAGCGAAGACACTTAACACAAGTACGTGAATGAGATATTTATTTATAAATGCAAATTAATGATAAATGAATCTCTGACACCCTAGCTCACATCATTACTTCCACCTCTCATAAACTAAACTATAGCAACGGAAAACCCTACACTACTCATGCGCACAGAGTTCAACAATGGATATAACAAAATGGTATCGTTCCTCAAAGGATACGATTAAAGTATGGTTTTTCAACAAGTAATCACAGATGGATATGGTCCATGCATGGATTTTATCAATAGATTTGATTGATATATGGATTTATCAACATATATGATCAATGTATGGATTTATCAACAAATATGATAGATGTTTAAATTTATCAACAAATATGATCAATTTGTGGAATTATCAACAAATATCACCAATGTATTGTTCATCAACAAGTATGATGGTGCATTAGATTGTCACATGTAAAACGACATTTACTTTTAGGTTCAAAACCTAATATATATATATATATATATATATATATATATATATATATATATATATATATATATATATATATATATATATACATGTGTGTGTGTGTGTTTGTGTGTGTGTTCAATGAACATGTATAATGTTATCTCGTGGCATCCAGGCGACCCACGAATAATTCCGATGCACGGCTCCCGACAAATGTTTAAGGAATGACCTCGTGTGGTCCATTACCCCTGCCTACTAAAGGATCCTTCAAGAACCTCCCTATCCGGCATACCCAATGGTCTAGAACCTTTGGCCCCTCACATTGAGTTAACCAGTATCGTCCCTTGAACCGTCGCCACCACTGACCCCAGTATCCGGGTTACACAATCCCACAGAGTTCGACGACTCCCCTTAACAGCTAAACAAAAAAAAAAAAAAAAAACCCTGAACCATGTGATACATGAAACACGTTGAAGTGCGCATGCACATAAAATCATTTAGTTACACATTAAATTCTTGCATAAGAACGACTGTACAGGTTTATTATTGTAATAACCACGTTCGAATATACGAATCTGTCTCCGACAAGAATAATTGCACTGGTTTATAAAAACTCGAACATTTCTCATTGTTTAATGCACGCAACATATAACTGAATTCAACTTGTCTGTTCAGCTATAAAATGTCTAACCTGAAACAGACTATATCGAATCCAATAACATAGCGTTATGTGACATAGGTCTGCCTTTCTTGAAAATTTTGAATAAATTCCAAAATATTCAATATATAAAACAATTTTATTACACGGATAGCAAGAAAGAATAGTTTTTATTTTCACATACCTCTAAAGCTGAAGGTTGCTTCGGTAAAGTGGACAGCTTTCTGGCAAGATTCATCTGCATTGTGACGATATTTAAAAAAATATCCCTATAAGTACTATAATCGTGGTCAAATCCACAGCCAGATAACTAGAAGTAAATGCCCCGCCACCACTGCAGTTAATACAAAGCTATTTTGTTACATACAATTTCGTGACATTCGGGTTCATGAAAAATCGACCTAATCGGAAAATCTCAGTGGATTTTAGAGATAATATACTCGTGGTGGTAATAGGAACCACATTTAGCACGGTTTTCATTCCAGTTAATATTGATATCCCGACGAAAATATAGCTTTTTAAGACCGATGAATCAGGCAATGGCTACTTGGCATAAACATTATCTTAAATAAGTTTGTCATCAATCTCCATTATAAATTGCTCCAAAGTGTAATGTTGTGGTAAACGAAAATAAGTTGGACTCATATTTGTATACAAGTTCGAGAAAAAAAGTTTAATATATAATGTGTAAATATAAGAAGAAATGTAAGCTAAATGTTAGAAATATTTCAGGGACTAAATCAGTATTTTTAAGGTTTGTATAGAATACAAGACACTGTATTGAACATGTTTATTAATAGACTCTGAGCGGAAAAAATGCACATTTTCATTAGAACGGTTTGCATTTTCCGACGTTGTTAATTAAATGCATAGTTTTAAAACTTTACAGATATATTTCAGGATAAGATCATTTACACAATAGAATGTTTGCCAATAGTTTGAAAATAACTACAAATTATCGATTTACGAATATTTATTTTTTTTCCCACCGCTATTAATTACCACTGAGACAATATGATACACTGACAATCGTCATCATTTAAAGTCCAAGCTCATATCTAGCAATGAGGTTGATATAATGTTCTACAAGCTAAATATTCATGGAAATTGGATTTTACATATTGATGGTAAATCTTATTAGATGAAATATACCTCCGTTTTCTTCTCTCCCATCTTTCCTGTGTAAGAAATGCGGTGTCACAACAATACAAAACTCCCTTCATTTGAATTAGCATGCAGACAGAAGTAAAGAACAACGAATGATTCTTCTATACAAGATACTGATGGTACGATGGAAAAACCTGCCTATTTATTTTGTAAAGTTTCAGGGTAGCTAGAGAAGAAAGAGTAACTTCAAGAAAATTAAAACAACTAGTTGCAATACGGACATATGCAAAATTCTTTCCCAGATTTGAGAAAGGTTGAAACAGCCTCAGGGTTAACTGTACATAATATGAAGAAGTTAAAGAGAAGACCCATTGTAAGCAGACATCCTCATTTACCGACAACATTTAGTTATTTGGGTGTCATCTTAAGATGTGAAGCTTATCCCAGTGAAGTGAAGTTTAACACAGTAATATCACGAAACAGTTAGTGACAAGATATGCACTCAAGCCAAGGTGCATGGTAAGAGCAAATAATGCAGCTAAAAACTAGTCGTGTAAATCACTATTTCTTCGTTCTCTTATATGTATTCTGCCGAACCCTCTGCAGAAACTTTTCCCATCCAGAATAATCAGCGCTCCAATAAGAGAACAAATCACCAGAGCGCCAACGTACCCGACGGCTTTGGCACTCGTGCGTTTGTCGTCTGCGCTCGTGTGCTTCCGGGCATACTTAGCTGTATTCTTGCTGTCGACTGCCAATTCAGCCAGTATGTCCTCCAGGTTGTATATTGAACTATCGGCAGAGTTTATGAAACAAGAGCAGTTTGGAGTGGCATCGGAGCTCCTCACACTTGAGCTTGATACATACGTGGTAACGATGATGGTAGAGGACATAATAGCAGTTTCATATTTGGTACAGGGCTGGTATATCCAACTTTGAGTATATCCTTCAGGGAATGTACTCCATATTGGGTGATCTTTAGGTCCACTTGAGGAAGAGATTGCAGACGTAACGGAACTCTGAATCTCAATGTTACTGATCAGATTCGGAAGTTGTGTCTCCGCAGTTATGGATGACGATACGTCTAGTACATGCCTCCCAAACATACTACTGAAGACTTGGATATTCATAGATACTGCAGAGCTTCCTGTCATATCAGTTGCATTCGCTGATAGTGTCCTTGCTGTCGAAATAGGGGATGAATAAACCGAAAACAGCGATGCCTGTCTCGAAGGTTCCTGGACCAAGCTAGTGCTGAGCTTCTGTCCCACAGACGGTTCCACTGAAGCAGATACAACCGTTGTCTTACTTGTTTTGAAGCTTTAAAATGATCTTGCATTCATATATTACATTTCAGAACATCTCTTACTAAATTTAAACAATTTCTCATTCTTTAGCAATGAAAACTGGTCGCTA
The DNA here is from genome assembly GCA_029931535.1 of Margaritifera margaritifera. Lineage (NCBI taxonomy): Eukaryota > Metazoa > Mollusca > Bivalvia > Unionida > Margaritiferidae > Margaritifera > Margaritifera margaritifera. The sequence goes on along the minus strand of JAQPZY010001364.1, from coordinate 2,320,569 downwards.
TGACAACATTAATAAGGAAAATAGATTATGTAATTTTTGTAATTTACATTAAATTGAATCTACATATAATTTTTTACTCATTTGTATGGACCTAAGAAGAATATATGTTCCTTAATATTTCTGACGCTCTCCATCATTTATGAAGTTTATGTCATTAATTTCATCCACGTTCAGAAACTTACTTTTAAAATTATTCGAATTTATTATTGACGCTACGATGAACAGCTTCATACAAAATTTAGAAAATTATTTAATCTACTCTTCGTGTATGGAGTTCTGTAATTCTCCAGATAAAAAAGTAAAATATAAACTGTGTCATTATAAATATATATATATATATATTTATATATATATATATGTATATATATATATATATATATATATATATATATATATATATATATATATATATATATATATATATATATATATATGCACGCAAATACAAAAAGAAATATAGTTACCCATGCTGCAAATTGCATTGTATTTTGTGTTGCTGTAAACGCCGTTTGTTTTTAATGCAACAAAAGGTTTGAATCTGAATTGACCCTTCGGTAAACAGGTGATATACACGCACCTGCCAATTCACTTGACCGTTTTCAGGCGATTCTATCAACACTCGGATATTAAGCTGTGATAGATATAGATCAAAGCGCGACTTTGAGCTATATTTGGGGGTCGGGGTGCTTTACGACTCAATCTGATACATACTTTTACGCTAACAATTTAATATATATTAGTAGGGAAAGGTATTTATTTTGGTAAGAATTAAATTTCAATGAAAATTCTTGTACAAATTCACTACAGACTGTGATTTACGGTTTCTGTAATACACGTTAACTTGCAAAGCGTGTAACCAGTATGTACACTTTTTGCAATTTAATGAGCATCTCAAGGTTTGAACGCTAATTAATACACTGAAAGTGCTGGAAAAATAATTATATAACAAAAATATTGACATGAAAATATGTTAAGGGGTCTAATCAACATTTTATATTAAACAAACAATGTGTAATGATAATCATATCATGGACTTCAAATGCATTTTAAAACGTGGCTATTAAAACAATCTTTGGATTTAATATTAATTTTTCTTCTAAATTTAGGACAAAGTCACACCAAAATTTAGAACAAAGTCACACCAAAATGTCCAAATTACAACAAAGTCACACCAGAATGTCCAAATTACAACTTAGCTATGCAAGCATTGCTTGTCGAACACTCAAATTTGTATTGTAACTACGTTTACAAATATACGCCGACTAGCAAGAAGAAAACAAGATTCAAAACTATAATGCAATTCCTCTGTCTGTGTGTGTGTGTGTGTGTGTGTGTGTGTGTGTGTTTAGATTTTGTTTTGTGTATCTTCGTATATAACTTATAACAGTCCTAAAAGTGTAAAATTCATAAAATATATTTACACCATGGGTCGGCAAAACCTTTGAAGTGTTGGATGTTTTAATCGCTCAAGATTGCATTCGTTATCATAGGACATAGCTCAAAAGAAACATATACTGATCGTTAAAAATGGAAAAGTTAGTAATTGGTGTTGCGTTTTCATTTTAATAGGTGTTGCGTTTTTCATTTTTACGCAACATTTTCGAGAATACTTTACTGAAGACGGTGCGAATTACTGCTGTTGTTAAAGACTGACAAGAAAAGAAGAAATGTTATATTCAAACCTAATTAAATATGTGAACTATAAAGCTTTAAAGTCAGTATTACACACACACACACACACACACACACACACACACACACATATATATATATATATCAATTTGAAAAGGCTTGTGTTAGGCATAGAAAAAAAACGAAGAAATTAAAAAGACATACTTTTGGGCAAAAATTAATACTTCAAGTAATTTTATGCATTAGACAACCGTCAGAGAGCTGCCCATTTCACGTCATTGAAATACGGCACTTCTAAAAATAAATCCATAAATAAAACGTAAAGGTTTAAAGTGGATACTGTTCTCAAGAATCTCTAACAAAAAGTATGAGTTTCGCGTTCTTTAATCAAATTTGAGGCCAATTGTCTGCGTTTGCCTATTACGACTCTAATAATTTTCAATTTCTGAAGATGGCAAAAACGTCAGCGGTATTAGATATATAAAGCTACGTGTATATAGATATATAAAGATACGTGTATATAGGTATATAAAGCTACGTGTATATATATATATATATATATATATATATATATATATATATATATATATATATATATATAAAGCTACGTGTATATAGGTATATAAAGCTACGTGTATATATATATATATATATATATATATATATAAAGCTACGTGTAAATAGGTATATAAAGCTACGTGTATATAGATGTATAAAGCTACGTGTATATAGGTATATAAAGCTACGTGTATATATATATATATATATATATATATATATATATATATATATACAGCTACGTGTAAATAGGTATATAAAGCTACGTGTATATATATATATATATATATATATATATATATATATATATATATATAAAGCTACGTGTAAATAGGGATATAAAGCTACGTGTATATAGATGTATAAAGCTACGTGTATATAGGTATATAAAGCTACGTGTATATATATATATATATATATATATATATATATATATATATAAAGCTACGTGTATATAGGTATATAAAGCTACGTGTATATAGATATATAAAGCTACGTGTATGTAGGTATATAAAGCTACGTGTATGTAGGTATATAAAGCTACGTGTATGTAGGTATATAAAGCTACGTGTATATAGATATATAAAGCTACGTGTATATAGATATATAAAGCTACGTGTATATAGATATATAAAGCTACGTGTATATAGGTATATAAAGCTACGTGTATATAGATATATAAAGCTACGTGTATATAGATATATAAAGCTACGTGTATGTAGGTATATAAAGCTACGTGTATATAGGTATATAAAGCTACGTGTATATAGATATATAAAGCTACGTGTATATAGATATATAAAGCTACGTGTATGTAGGTATATACGTGACTAAAGCGTGCTCTATGTTGATTGTTTAATGGACTTCTTAATTGCTCGCTTGCCCAAGGTTCAGTTCGAATACAAGCATATATAGAAATATTCATGGTAGAGAAAGTGTTCACGACCTTTTTACTCATTTTACCTGATAAAGATAGTTCTTCACTTCTTGTCAATAGTAATGGGGTCGTCATTGGAAGAATCGATGAATGCTCGTCAGATGATTTGTTATTTTCCAGGATTTGTAAGCTTGATGATAGAATTAATTTGCCTGACAAACCTGTCGTAGTACTCTCAATGTAAATAGAGGAAACGAATGAATCATATACGGATATCGTGGGGTGAAGAGTGGCCAGCGTAGCATTCTTAACGCAGATAAACTGTAATTTCAAAGAGCAAAACTCTTGGTAATATGTAGTCTTGTTCATTCCAGTCTTCATCAATATACACTGACCAGAAGTTGGCACATCGATTATTTGACCTACAATATGAAAGGAATGCAAAAAAAAAAAAAATAATAATAATAATAATATAATAGGGTAAAACCATATTTTAAAACATTATATCGCGATAGAGGCAATAAAAGAGATATCTCCACTGGGCGAAGTAAGCACTTGAAATATGTACTCTTTCTTTGGTATATGTCCCAAAGAAAGGTATTTCTCAGTTTGACACCTTCCCATGTCCTACAAATTTCACTTGGCTCAAATGTTTATTGGTATTTAGATTTAGTTATCTTCTTATATTCAGGTTAAAATAGCTGTTCTATGTTTATCAAAAATAAAACCTTTCGGATATCTTGGACAAGTATTTTGGATTCCTAATGCAACTGTTGAATCACTGTATATTTAAATTATGTATTCGGAAAAACGTAAACTTTTTGGACCAAATAATTATATTCAGGAACTTTTAATGGTTTCTTTCGATTCAGTTACAAGAAACTCTAGGTGTCCACCATACATGTCTATTATAAAATAAATTTCCAGATGCTTTCTATTAGTTAACGTAAAATGATATTAAGTTTATCACACTGCCTATCCAACTCTGTAAGTGTGAAAACTCAAAAAGCTGTCATAATACTCACCTATCCAGTAGTATTTATCGGATGGCAGATTTCTTGAGAAATTATCGAGGTTTTCACTCTGGGTGACCAGGGAAGAGTTGAGAACATGACACATTATTTCCGCTTCATTTGGGTACTCTTCGCTGTCTGAGACGAAATAAGTTCTCCCTTCAAAGTTAATCCATGTGCCGAGCTGACCATTCGATGCTACAACGCAACATGATTGCCTAATAATTAATGTCCATATTTTATATCAGTCAATGTCTTGGATGAAATTATTTTGAGAAAAAAACAGATGATAAATATTGCACTAAATTTTGTTTCAAAGTTTGATGGAAGAGAAGAATCAAATATTTGCACTTTGATACGTTCCAATTTCCACATTTTGCAGCTAGATAGGCATACAGACACACGAACACACTGGTAAATAAAATGGAAAATCGAAATACCCTAGCCACTTCATTTTCACGGTGAAATTTAAAGAAAAACCTTAATGTCGAAATTACCAACCGTTACATTTACAGCAGTATTTAAATGCCTTATTGTTTCTTTTCAATGTAGTCAAATGTATACTGTGCTTTGTCAACACTAATACATTTTGCATTCATCATTGAAATTCTATGCATGTGCCATTTCTTTTTTGCAAGCCATGTGTTGATTCAAATAAGGAAAGTTTGCAAATTTAATTTTTCGGGTATATCTGTCAAAATATCTATTTAACTAGCTAGCTAGCTGTCTTTTTTCTGTCTGTCTCAAATAACGAGAGTCTGAGAAGAAAAATAGCAATAATTGATAGAGAAACAGGAAGACTTACCACCAAAGAGTGCCAGAATGTAAACAATCTGTGCAAATGTCATACTTTCTTGCTTGTTCATTTTTAACTCTCCTCTTCTGCCAGGATCAGCCCTGATAGGTTACCGTGGTGTATTCCTGGGAAAGCTGCTTAAATTTCAATTGCCTTGTACTAAATAACCTTCAAGTGTTGATGTGCAGTAAACACCAAGTCAAACCAAACTCATCTGCTGCCACGTGTTATATAGTCGAAGATGATCGGATGTACGTACTGACACAGATTCTTAGAAAGAAGAAAAAAAAAACAGTGAGATTTTGGTGAGGAATTATATTTGAGTAAACACAATATACCAAAGGATGTAATATCGACGGCTATATATTTAAATAATGCCGTCTTACGTATAAAAGATTGCAATCTGATTGTTTTCCTATCCGAAAATCAACCAAATTTAATTGAGAAGCCAGGGAAAATACGAGATCATCGAACACGTATAATACGTCTGATCAAATCGTAATTACTTTTTGCGTTTATCCAATTGCCTTATTGATTGCAAAATGATTTAGGTCTATTATTCGAAGGGGGCCTTATTGCTAAATGTAATTATTTTAAAAGTAAATCGAAAGAAGTGATCTTTGTTTCTAGTTGTTTGAGTACGGATCGTAGAGGGTATAGTTAAGCGATCATTGCAGTATATCACAATAGGGAACTCTTCCTAAACAATAAAATCATATTCGTGAGAATGTCCTGGCTTGATCACGTGACACGTACGAATTTTATTTAGAATCGATAATGCTTTCAAGTAGAATTTTTGTAACGATGTTATCCACCAATGTTCTGAGACTTTTAACGCGAGCACTCAAAATACACCGTGTGTGAAAGAAGGCATATTCACCAAGAAGGGAAAATGACATAATATGGCGTATGATGGGTCATATCTATGTTTTAATAATAATAATAAGAAAAAGAAGACGATGATGACGACGACGATGATGATAATGATGATGATGATGGGTAGAAGAGAAGGAGACGGAGGGGGAGTAAATGAAGCAGAAAAAGAGTGAAAGTGAACTCATTACAATGCCTAATATGCAAGCAAATCATGTACATTAGTCTATGTTAACCTTTACAATAAATTTTTGCAGACCCTTTTAGACAATTCTTTTGTTTGGAGAGTTATAGAACTACGTTGTACAGTTTGTAGAAATTTTTCCAAAATTAAGTTCGCTTCGTGTAAATTGATATACAAATTAATTTACAGAAGAAAACTTTACCAATAATTTTAATTTTATCTGCGGTCATGCAGGTCTGTAATAACTCAGGGTTCCTGTTGTTGTGGTGGATGTGTTGGGTCTGTAATAACTCAGGGTTCCTGTTGTTGTGGTGGATGTGTTGGGTCATGCAGGTCTGTAACAACTCAGGGTTCCTGTTGTTGTGGTGGATGTGTTGGGTCATGCAGGTCTGTAACAACTCAGGGTTCCTGTTGTTGTGGTGGATGTGTTGGGTCATGCAGGTCTGTAACAACTCAGGGTTCCTGTTGTTGTGGTGGATGTGTTGGGTCATGCAGGTCTGTAATAACTCAGGGTTCCTGTTGTTGTGGTGGATGTGTTGGGTCATGCAGGTCTGTAACAACTCAGGGTTCCTGTTGTTGTGGTGGATGTGTTGGGTCATGCAGGTCTGTAATAACTCAGGGTTCCTGGATGTGTTGGGTCAAGCAGGTCTGTAATAACTCAGGGTTCCTGTTGTTGTGTTGGGTCATGAAATTCTATATGTTAAAGAGGATTTAATACTAAAAGAAATTAACATCTTCGTGGGCTTGTAGACTTACGCACTATACCACTAGGCTGTGGACATTTACACTGTACCATAACATATATATTGTGTACTCATATTGTGACCAAAGGTGCAGCACACAGTATGTGCCAGACCGAATTTTCTCTGTCCTGAAAATCACTTATATTATTTGACTATTAATGTCCATTTCCAAAATCACTTATATGATATGACTATTAATGTCCATTTCCAAGACAGAGCGTGATGCACATAAATCATGAGCGAGGTACAAGATTTGCCAGCACACCTCCCGCCCCGCCCCCCCCCCTTTTTAATGTCAGGGGTTTTCGAGGGCTTACCTCCATTTAGGAAGCAAAATATTAAATATCTGGTTAGCATGAACATCCAGTTTCACATCCAGACAGTTTTCGTTCTCATCCAAAATGAATATTTCTCCAAACTACCCTTTATTGTCAGATACCCATGCCGTCTTTTGACTTTCTTGATATATTTTGTATTTCGCTCCTAATACAAACGGTTGTTTACCACCGATCTCGCGTCGCTGATCACGTGGGTCCATATTAGACTGTATTTACTATAAAACCAATAGTAAATAAAGACTAAGGTTGCACTAAACAATTTCCTATGATTGACCATAGCGTACATTTTTGTATTGAAGAGACATCCATACTTTATTTTCATGTTTTTCTCTCGTAATAAACAGTGGCGTGAAGAATGAATGATTTCATGTTGTATGTGTACGATTCTAGTGCAGAAACACATTTGCGCTCGCCAGGATCGAGATTAAGTGAAGGCGCTATAATATGCATTAGAGGCTGTCCATTTTCTCCGAGATCTGCTTTTATGTATGTATCAAACTATTCATAGTTAGTACTTTTGAGGGAAATGAGTCCGCTTATTGTGCACTTTCCTTTACATTAAAGTAATATCTGTGACGCTATTATATATAAAATATCTCCGATTTTGTTTATTATAGGTTCCTTACAGGGTTGAAAATCGTGAGTTTTAGAGATTTTCACGCGTTGCAGACGGTGTGTGTGTGTGTGTGTGTGTGTGTGTGTGTGTGTGTGTGTGTGTGTGTGTGTGTGTGTCTTGGGGGATGTAATCACAGAAAGATTAGTTCTGTCCTGGCAATCTTTATGCTGATTATTTTTTTTCATTCCCTGACGAGTTTGAAAATATATATATAGTAATGGATATGGAGCTTTGTTTTGATAACGGGTGGCTTCACAGGTGTGAGGGTTTGTCATCGACTGCCCGCGACCGTATCCGAAAACTGTTTAGTGCCATCTAATATGGAATGTAAAGACCCGTTTCAATCGGGGCACCTCGTGGTTTTTCTACCAAATTTTATCTCAGAAATGCTTCGATGGAGTGATACTGCTTACAAAGGGGAAATTCACCGGAAAATAGCGGAGGACGCAGTCACATGCTAAAGTACACTAGGTAAAATGGAACCATGCCAAAGTACACTAGGTAAAATAGAACCATGCCAAAGTACACTAGGTAAAATAGAACCATGCCAAAGTACACTAGGTAAAATAGAACCATGCCAAAGTACACTAGGTAAAATAGAACCATGCCAAAGTACACTAGGTAAAATAGAACCATGCCAAAGTACACTAGGTAAAATAGAACCATGCCAAAGTATACTAGGTAAAATAGAACCATGCCAAAAGTATGATTATATCTTTACGCAATTATTTGAACGAGTTCAATATAACAATTTTAAAAAAGTTATCTGGAGTGTGTTCATGCTGAAAAAAGAAACTTGGGAAAGTTTAGGCTATAATAAGTCATCTCAATTGTGTCGCTCGTAATGAACGTATTGATAATGTGTGATGTGCACATGGCGTGACTTGGTAAACAAGCTAAATGCATAAATTCAACGGCGGCTACTGAAGTATTTCCAAGGTACTTTTTCGATCATTGGCGGAAATATCCTAGCTAGTTCCAACTGGACCTGTTTTTTGACCATTCGGAACATCATCGTCTCTTTCCGATGTGAAACGAATAACTTCGACTCTCTGAAAGAAACTCGCAGGTAATCGTAGTGATACTTCCCAAAGTGGTAAGTTTTTGTCGGACTAACATCGGGCTAGATGTGCGAAGAACAGTCTTGTAACACGATAGGTCTTGAAAATAACACTCGGTGACGTTTCAACAATCAATGAAATACCTGCAGATTTAATTTTTAATGGTATTCCTGTAACTGTGTAATGAAGAAATAAGGTTTCAATTTCTATATCCAGTCCTTGCGTTGCTGTTAGTGATGATACCTTATATATTCATTGTGACGTTATGCAGTTATTATGACGTACTAACAACCACGGGCTTGAGATCAGTTCAAAATGGCCATTTCTAACATGCGATGGAAAAGGCCGAGGAGATTCCGATTGACTGTATTACCCCAATCGGAATACATGTTGGATTTTGTACCAAATGCAATCATGAAGGAAAGAACCGGGAACGTTCCAATTGGTTTGATCCGTGTAGTCTGGTTCCCTGCTTCATTTCGTCTTGCGCTGCACTCCGCTATACGTATATATATATATATATATATATATATATATATATATATATATATATATATATATATATATATATATATAGATATATATATATATATATATATATAGATATATATATATATATATATATATATATATATAATATTTTGTACTAAGCACCAAGCATTTTAAGACAATCTTTCTAATTCGTCGCAAAGAAGAAATCTATATTTTCAAATATACAACACATCTGTCTTGGTAAAAGCTGATAACCCATCGTTGATATAAAATGCTGTTATTTGGAAAACATTGTTTATTATTAATTTTTAAGAGGCACAATTTTATTCTTTTTTACAAATTCCATCCAGGAGGAAGTGAATGTTGATTTGTGTATGCATGATTATATACAAAACTCTCATCACAACTCATAATTATGCAAAAGGCGAAAACAATAGAAAAGTCACATGGTCTACGTGACCTCTTCCAACACTTGTTGTAAAAATGTATTTATTTATTCGTGAATAACCTTGCAGTTGATATAAGTAGTAGATGGGGGGTAAATAGGTACTGGGGGGCTTCTACGGGTACTCTACGCGAATTTAACATGGTGGGGGCACTATGGGTACCAACGGGAATTTAACATGGCGGGGGCACTCTGGGTACCAACGGGAAATTAACATTGGGGCCTCTTCGGGTACCAACGGGAATTTATCATAGCGGGGGTCGCACCGTATGTAATGACGAAGACAACGTCCTCTACCATCAAAAACTGGGGTGGGGTGTTTTTGATAGTAGAGGACATTGTCTTCGTCACTACATACGGGGTGTGGGAATAATTAATCTTTCTTGAAAAATGGGTGGTCCTAAAAAGGACCATTGGAGGAGGAGGATTATTTCCTCCAACATTGAGTGAGGAAGCCTGGGAGTGGGAGGTGGAATTTGTTGTTGTTCTTTTTCTTTTTCTTTTCGGGTATCCAGTCAGGATGTCCCATTTTCCTAAATTTGTTCTGGATTTTCATCCAGGACAAATTTAAGCGATGGAAGTCTCTTTCTCTCTTGGTCTGGTCTTTCTTCATTTTTCCTCGGCCCAGATCTTCTTGATGGTAGCCACTTCTTTGATCATGACTTCTCTGACTAGTATCTGAGCGGTGAGAAGGGCAGTCGCTTCCCGTCGAACTTCACTGGGGGGTGGATATAACCACAAATCTTCTTGGACTTGGTGAAGAAAATTCTCCACCCCTACCAGTAAGTCCAGGGCTTTTTTGAGAAGCCCTACTCGACAGGGTAGTACCGAGGAGGTCTTCATTGCTTCCTCCACCATCACATCATGGACCAGACTCCTGGCATTTTTTATGGCAGCCACTTGGTTGGAGACAAAGGATAGAGTGGTTGGATATCTCCAACAACACTCTATCCTTTCTACCAGGGACTCCACTCCCACCATTACATCCCAAGCTTCCTGTAGATTTTCTATCGTTGACATTTTAGTTGAAGTGTGAATGGTTCGACTGCGGAAGGCGTCGCTTTAATATGCTTGAAGCGCGGACGTGATGGAAAACATCCCTCCCCCCCCCAAAAAAAAAAAAACAACCTTACATACAAACAAAAAAAAAACACACACCACACTATCCTTTTTTATATCAAACACAAACTTACACACACCACAAACATATAAGAGGGAAAAGTTTTTTTTTGTTTGGTGGGTTAAATAAAACAACACAAAACATATAAACATATAAAACACTAATATATATATATATATATATATATATATATATATATATATATATATATATATATATATATATATATATATATATAGGGCAATCATTGGAAAAATTAATCTTTTCTTGAGTAATAGGTGGCCCTGAAAAGGGCCGTTGTTTTTTTTGTTGTTGTTTAACATGGGCATCTCCTAGAGGGTTTTCTTTTTCTTAAACTTCTTCTGACTTCCGGTCCGTACATCAAAACCCTCTTTAGACAGCCTTGTCTCTCCACATAAATCTGACGATTCCATGTAGCGGTCTCTGTAATTTTTGTGATGGCCCATGAGGCCTTCACATACATAGGGAATGCTGGATTAAACAGCATTCCTGAGACGATGTTGGAGGATTCCACACTGGTCCACATTTTTTTTCTTTTAGGAGTAGTCTTGGAGAAAAAACCGGTGAAGCTTTATGAGACAAGCGGTGGTATATATACCTTACTTTTTGATTGAAATGCATCGAAATCAACTACCAATCCAATAGCGCGTTACAAGTGGGTCGGCTTTTCTTCCAATGGGAAGAGAGTAGGGGTATGACGTCATTTTGGGTATAAAGGTATCGTAGCGTTCGTAGGGCTTATTACTTTTTCGACAGCCTTCATGGAGACCGGAAAGACAAGTAATATGTATTGGAGTGAGCCTTCAATGATTAATGCTGCTGCTGCTGCTGCTTTGCTGAACTTCCGGCCGGAAGACTTTGATTTAGATTTTCTAAATCAAGAGTTTCAGTCGTCTGAGAATACTACTACTACTGCTACTGTTGTTGCTTCAGCAGTGGATGAATTAATGGATGAATTTAAAAAGAAGCAACAGGAAGAGATGGAAATTTTTTTAAAGAAACAAAGAGAGGATGAAGAAATGTTTCTTCTTCAGCAGCAGAAAGAAGAAGAAGAGAGAAGAAGAAAAAGTGAGGAAGAAATCAGACAGCAGTTAGAAGAGGAGGAGAAGAAGGAAACAGTAAAGGAAGGCATCAGTCCTGAAGAAAAATCGGTGAGTCTTTTAGAAGAGATATTATATGAGTTAAAATGGATGACAAATGCCTATAAGTATTCTTTAACTCAGCCAAAACGAAAAAGACCATCACGGGCTAAACATTCTTCCAAGCCTACCAGTTCTAGTGAGATGCCACCACCACCACAAACACCACCAGTGACTACCACCATAAGCAAAACACCAGCAGTAGCAGCAGGATTTGGATTGGGTCGTGGTAAAGGACTACGACAATTGAAGTTGATCATGTAAAGAAAACTTCAAAAAGTTTTTTTTTTTTTTTCAATCAAAAACAAACACCCCAACGGTCCTTTTAAGGGCCCCCAGATTTCTAGAAAAGAAATCAAATTGCCAAATCAAGTAAAACTTAAAAAATCCCATTGTGTTAAATATAAGTGTGAGTGCGTGCGTGCGTCCATACTCTAAAACAAAATAACACAAAAACACTTACTTTTTTTCCAGTCTGGTGTATTCTCTCCTTTTTTTTAACAAAATAATTCACCAATGAACATATAACACCACATTCCAAAAAAAAAAAAAAAAAAAAAAAGTTCACTTTCTGAAATTCTTGTGCTTCTTTAATTGCGTCACAGGAATCATAGTTTCCTCATTCTCACTATCTCTCTTGTTTTTCTTGAATTTCTTCTTCTTCATAGGGACCCTGATCGTCACAGGAATCATATCTTCCATTTCTTCTTCTTCATTCTCACTGTCTTCCATTTTTCTCACTCTCTTCTTACTTTTCTTGATGATATGTTCTTCTTCTTCCTCTAGGTTTGAAGATCCTTTGGCTTCCTCCCTCTCCTCTGCTAGATTTTCTTCTTCTTCTTTCTGAGGGCACTCCGAAGACCAATGTCCTGGTCCTTTACAATAATAACAGATATCTTTTGTTTTGTCTCTCTTTTCTTTTTTTAGGTTTCGACGTTGTGGGTATTCTGGAGCCCAATGTCCTTTCTCTTGACAGATATAACAAGTATCTTCACTTGTATCTCTGATTTGGTGTTGTCGTTGTGGACATTCTGGAGCCCAATGGCCTTTCTCTTGGCAGATATAACAAGTATCTTGACTTTTATCTCTCACTGTACTTCCTTGGGCTAGATAATTCCAATAATACGCAGGAGGATGTCCTTTATTTGGGCATCGATTTTTTCTTCTTCTTGACTCTTCCATCTTTTCAGCAGTTTTTGAAAAGTTCAATCACCAAAGACATTCTGAAGGTACGAAGCTCTCTCTTTATATACTCACCTCTCTCTATATAAAGGTACCTGGGTGAAACTGAATCAGTTTCAAAGTAAAGTTGAAGATGAAAAGATCACGCCCAAACCATGAGAAACCAGAACAACAAGAAACAAAGAGGCCACGACGACGATTTTCCGTGCCACCTGAAACACCATTAGATGAACTACTAGCTCAAGTCCATGCCAGTGACTTCGAAGACGAGATGAGTGAACCTGAAACCTTACCATCTTCAAAACCACCCAAAACAAAACTCACCACCACTACTTCCAACACCAGAACCCCAGACCAAGAAACACAATCTAGTACCTTGGCTCCTCCTGAAAATTACTATCTGATTCGAGAGAGTCAAAAAATTACCTCTCGAAAATTTAGAACCACTGCCTACACTCATACGGTTCACTTCAAAGACTTCAAGTCCGAAGTACCTCCCGAGAAAGCGGCGGGGTTCATTAGCGATTTGTGGAGTTCTGTGTTACAGAACTTGAAACGTCAATGTGGAGCCAAAGAAGATAATCGCTTGAGACTGGCCATCCATCATGACAGCTTGAAGAGTCCCGTTTGGATCGAGTACAGCACCCCGGCAGAATTAACGCCAGACAAAGTCATGTCCAAAATAGAACATGTGCAACAATCCAACGACAAGTTTACCATCACCGATGGAAAGGCCACACTCTACATGACACACGTTGCTCCACCTCGAGGAAGTGGACGAAGCAGAAAACCGTTATTGGTGGACGATCTTCGTACTACCAAACATAGTGTCGTCCAAATCGACAATACTCAAGACCAAATGTGCTTGGCTCGAGCTATCGTGGTGGGCCGCACCTATGCTAACAAGAACGAGAGTAAAGAATGGAAAAAAGCCTGGAATAACATTCGACGATCTAACAAATACAAACAACGAAAAGAAGCAGAACTCCTGTTACAACAAGCTGGGATCCCTAAAGAGACCGTGTGTGGCATTTCTCAAATGCAGCAACTTCAAGATGTTTTGGCTCCTCATTATACTTTGAAAGTTCACCCTCAAGAAGTGCGCGGAGATATGGTGTTTCGAGGCCCCGATTTCCCCGAAGGAAAATACATTCATCTCTATTACCATCAAGAACATTTTGATACCATTACTAGTATTACCGGATTTTTGGGATACTCTTACTACTGTGAGAAATGCAACCATGGGTTTAATAGTCGAGAGCGACACCTCCATTGCGGAGCAAGATGTCGGGGCTGTTTAGCAGACCAACCATGCCTTCCTGAACAACAACAACAACAACAACAACAACAAAATCACGTCCATTGTGAGGTGTGTCGACGAAGTTTTGTCAGTCCTTCTTGTTACCAACAGCATCGCAAGACACAAGGTCACCAACAAAAATGTGCTTGCGAGTTATTGAAATCGTGTTCTACGTGTGGACAACTAATTCGTACCAACAACCCTAAAGCACACGTTTGTGCTGGCAAGAAAAAATGTTCTATTTGTCATCAGATCGTCGATTTTGATCATCGATGTTTTATTCAAAAGTTTGACAAGACAGAGAAGAAAGAAATAAAGAAGAATAAGAACAAGAAACAAGTAGATTTCATCTTTTTCGATTTTGAATGCATGCAATGCATTTCGGGTATTCACATTCCCAATTTTTGTGTGGCGCATCGGGCTTGTGATCAGTGTATTCAAGAATCGATTCATTTTCACTGTCCTCATTGTAGTCGAATTCCAGGAGGACGTGAAAAAATCTTTCGTGGAGTTAACACTTTGTCTGAGTTTGCTGAATGGGTTTTAGACCCTACCACCCACGACAGTTGGAGCGAAGAAGACATTCAACGTTACGGAGATTGTCATCGGTATGCCACCGTCATAGCTCACAATTTTTCGGGATACGATGGGCAGTTTTTACTCAGTTATTATTTGAACCATGGCACCGAACGTCCTGAAGTCACCATGAACGGAAAAAAGCTCATCTACATGAAAATAGGACAAGTACAGTTTAAAGATTCTATGAGTTATTTGGCCATGCCTTTGAGTCGCATGCCAAAAACGTTTGGCATGACAGAAATGGCTAAAGGCTACTTTCCTCACTTCTTCAACATGGAAGTTAATCAACATGCTGTCCTACCTCATTTGCCTGACCTTCATGATTACGACCCCGACGGAATGCGCCCCGAACAGCGAGAAGCTTTTCACACTTGGTACCGCGCTCACCAGACCGATCCATTTGACTTTCAAGAAGAGATGCTCAAATATTGTCGATCTGATGTAGATATTTTAAGACGTTGTGTGGAAAGTTTCGAGAGTTATTTCTCGATCACGGAGAGGTCGATCCTTTGAAAGATGCAGCCACCTTACCTAAAGCCTGTTCCTTAGTCTACAGGCAAAATTTCATGCCCAAGAACCAACTGGCCATCATCGACTCCAACACGTCTCTCTTTGCTAGTCGTCAATATTCGGACAAAGCTTTACGTTGGTTTCATTACTTGTGTGAAAAAGAAGACAAATGGATACAACATGCTAGAAACGGAGGAGGAGAAAAGAAGATTGGAGGTTATTCCGTGGATGGATTTGATTTAGAAAACCCGCACACGGTATACGAGTTTCAGGGTTGTTTGTTTCACGGTTGCCCTACTTGTTATCCTGATCGAGACATGAAAGGCCCTTATTCAGATTCTACTATGGAACAGTTATACGAACAGACTTGCCAACGACGTCTCAAGTTAGAAAGTCAAGGATACCAAGTGGTAGAAATGTGGGAGCACGAGTACGATCGACGTTTGAAAACCGATCCTGAATTTAAAAACATTACCCAAAGTTACGACGCGGCTGCCATCGAACCTTTAGATCCGCGCCACAGTTTATTTGGAGGACGAACCAATGCCACTCGCTTGCTGTACGACGTGAATGAATCCCAAGCAGAAGAAATCAAATATATCGACGTGTGTTCTTTGTATCCTTGGGTGTGTAAATATGCTCGTTTTCCCACCGGTCACCCTGAAATTTTGACAGAACACATCGACGTGGAACACATTCGTCAATACGAAGGATTAATTAAATGTAAAGTCTTACCTCCGACAAACTTGTACCATCCCATCTTACCTCATCATTGTCAAGGAAAACTGATGTTTCCTTTATGTCGGACGTGTGCCGAAACGTGCAACCAAGATCATCCCTGTCACCACACGGAGGAAGAACGGTCTTTGACAGGAACGTGGGTTAGCGCCGAATTGTTTCGGGCACTGGATCGTGGATACTGTTTGTTGAAAGTGTACGAAATCTGGCACTTTCCAACTACAGCCCAATACCAAAAGGACGACGCCACGAATCATCCAGGCATTTTCTCGGGGTACGTCAATCAGTTTTTAAAACTGAAACAAGAAGCTAGTGGCTATCCTTCGTGGTGTCAGACTCCCGAAGACCAAAAACGATTCAAAGAAGAGTACCGTGACATCGAAGGTATCACTTTGGAAGAGGTGGAAAAAAATGAAGGAAAAAGATCGTTTGCCAAAGTGATGCTTAATTGCTTGTGGGGAAAAATGGCTCAGCGTACGATCTTACCCAAAACGGAATACGTCACCGATCCTTATCGCTACTTTCAACTAGTGGACGACAAAAGTATACTAGTCAAACACGTCGAAATCGTTCGCGATGATTTAATCATTGTCAATTTCGAAGAAGAACCCAAGTTTGTCAAACCTGACAAGTTTAGCAACGTAGTCATTGCTGCTTACGTGACCGCTCATGCTCGTTTGAAATTGTACGACGAAGCGTTAGAAGTCTTGGGATCGTTTAGGAGCCTGGACAGACGAGCACCCTCAAGACACCATTCTGAGTTTTGCCAGCGGTGGCCCTAAAAATTACGGGTACCGATACCGAGACCCGCAAGGTCAACTTCACACCTCCTGTAATGTGAAAGGCTTGACTCTCAACTATCGAACTAACCAAGTGGTGAACTTTGAGGTTTTAAAAAATGCTTTACTGTCTGGACAAGTGGAAGACTTTCAAGTACCCACGTTAGAACCTCATAAGATTTTACGCCTACCTAATCATCAAATCGTTACTCGACCTGTACAAAAAGTGTACCGCATTGTGTACCAAAAACGAGTGAGACTTCCAGATCACACGACTTTGCCTTACGGACACGTTGATTTGGAGTATAAAAAAAGAAAACCCTCTTGAAACAGAAAAAAAAGACAACACCAAAGATGACTTCAACATTTGCTTTGCCTGACTATTGTGAGTGTACCAGTCGCTTGAAGACGTTCAAAAATTGGCCTAAACTTTTGCCTGACTATTGTTATTGTCCTCATCGATGGAGCACATTCAAAAAAGGAAAAAATGGATTACCTACTTCCTACTCTTTAGCCAGAGCAGGATTTGTTTACTTTGGACAGGGAACCAAAGTACAGTGTTTTAGTTATGGTGTCACTATTCGTATGGATTGTAAGAAATCAGCTCTCCTGGAACATGTCAGATGGTCACCAAACTGTGCTTACCTTTCTTTAGCGTTTCCACGGATCACATTACAATACTTTTCGGATGGTACAGTCGACAGGTATAAAAAAAGGAACCCCTTCCAAGCCTAACCCTTCATTCTGACTTTCAACGTTAACCAAGCAAGAAGATGAGTCACGACTTGGAGTGTGATGCAGTACCATGCGATGAAACGGATTCTGTACGGTTTGGCATTCCCGATTCACACGTTCAAAAGGATTCCGTAGCTTGTAACATCTTGGATTCAGGATCCTCTCCAAGTCTCACCACCACTCATCGACAACCCTCTAAAGAGGGTGTAAGGCCTTTTTGCTTTAGTGGAAATACTAAAGGAACTGGTATTGACGTTAACGACAACAAGGTGAATGTTGGTCAATATTCGCATGTCAGAATACCTGTGAGTTTACCTGGTTATTCCAAGTATGAAAGTCGACTCGAGTCATTCAAAGACAAGTGGCCAAAATATCTACAAGGACCTAAACCCGAAGATTTAGCTAGATCTGGATTTAAATACACGGGAGAAGGAGATAAAGTTCAATGTTTCAGTTGTGGTTTGAAACTTCATCAATGGGAGCCTACCAACTCAGCTTACATTGAACATGCCAGATGGTCTCCGCACTGTCACTTCTTTCCTTTAGTGGCTTTAGAAGAGTACGGGTATGATGAGCCAGATGCCAAACAGAAGAAGAAGAAATAGTTTTTTTTTAAAATTCCATGTCGGAGGAGAATACTTCTTTAGAAGAATACATTGTTGGTTAGAACGCATTTATCAGTATTTTGTTACTATCCAACCTAGTTTAGAAGATCGCATTCGTGTTTTACCTTTGGAAGTACGAGAACGGATTTACAAAGAATTCGTCCAGATTCAAGTGAAACGTAAAGAACAGTTACATCCTTTACGACACAAACATTTTAACCATTGGTATTTGAATGTGATAAGACATTTGATTGGGGCTAAGATATTCAAATGGTCAGACATTTATGAAAAACTACATTCCACTTTTAAGAAATTGGAGGGTACCACCTACAATGTGGCAGTGGAATATAGAATTCGATGGAATGAAGTGAAGGAAACAAATGTGACCAACAGACAAGAATTCCAAAACTGTTACAAGAACTGTCACCTCAAGACGAATCGCCTTTACGACGTTTAAAACTAGATAGAATAATCATTAATACTTTTGTGGGATTTGAATTACCTACCGATTCCATTTGGTTGGTATGTGAGTATTTTGTCACCAAGAAGACGGACTCTTTAGAAGACCCTATTTGTAATGTGAAACTTCACTCCCCTTTGAAGTTGCAAGTTACCCGTGGTCGTAAAAGAGTATGAGTACAAGGAGTCAAATGTTATGTCTCTACAAAAGTTGAAGAAGTAAAAAAAATTTCCATGTCGGAGAAGGAGGATACTTCTTTACAATAGTATATTGGTGGCTTACCATTAGAGTTGCAAGAACACATTTTTCAGTATATACCACCAAGTTTAGAAGATCGTATTCGTGACTTGCCTTTGAAGTTGCGAAAACGGATTTACGATGAGTTTGTCCAGATTCAAGTGAAACGTAAACTTCAATTCATTCCTCGATTTGCGTACTACCGTGACTTTCGACATATCAGAAGTCTGATTTTGAAGAAAAACTATCACGAGTATCGTGAAGAACACAAAAGAGAGTTACTTCTTTCCAAGTTGGAAACTTTACCAGAACACATTCGGGGCTTGCCTTTGGAATTGCGCCAAAAGATTTACCAAGAGTTGGTCCAGATCCAAGTGAAACGCAAACTCAAAGTCATTTCTCGAGCTGTACTCTATGCTCTCTTCAAAGGTCATAGAAGAATGATTATGGGAAACGTCTATTGTAATAGCTACGTTCACTGAGACTTTCTCAAAAAGTACCAACCTTGGGAGCCTGGCTATAAAAACATGCCACCCAAGATACCTACCTTTGCCATCGACCCGTATCATGAAGAGGCATGTCGTCTGGTCTCTACACGTCACTTGTGAAACGGATTCCGTGGAAGGAAGTCGACCATCGTGTTCAGACTTTAGAGGATTATAAAGACTTGATACAAGAACTGATTCCATTGAATTTTGGACGCTGTGCAGTGTGTGTCTTAGTGACTGCTTATCTTGGAATTCGTTTTCCAGGACATTCGTTGTGGAATATTTTTGAGGACAAGTGTTTACCTTGGATTATTTTGGAGGACCCGTGGTTGTTTTGGACTCAATTGTCGAGTTCAAAAAAACAATATGACCCTTTGTTCTTCTTCGGACTTAGTAGAAGAAGAAGACTATAAAAACTTGATTTTATCAGTACACGAAAGACAAATTGTACTTAAAGCGTTGAGAGTGGTCATGAAAATCAGTGAGGATAATCCATGTGAAGAAGACATTCGTCACACTTTATCTGTCTATAAAACATTTCAAGAAGTGTGTATTGCTAGTGAGTTACACCAACAACTTTTCAATTGGAAAGATGTACGACCCTGGAGAAACCTTGGTTTCCAATCTTGGCTACAAGAAGTGGCTCAGTTTGCCAAAGATTTGGCAACATATCCATAAGGGTTCAAAAGTGAAAAAATGGGAACCTCAATGGGAAACCCTGAAAGAAGAAAAAGAAGAACCTGACACCACTGCTGTTGTCCAAATACCTCTTGAGGAACACAACCCTTCCTTACCACCGCTGCCGTCAGAGGATTCAAAAACAAAGACGAGTAGAAGAATACCACCCCCACCCCCAAGCAGTGCCTAGGCCTTCCATTTTTTCTAGGACACGAAACTATTGTTGTACATTGACTTGTTTATACGATGAGTTTGATTGTTTCAGTAGGAGCCTTAATTGTGTACCTGATGATTTGTCTTTGCTATTTTATCACTCGTTGGCTTTAATGACTTGTAAAATATGTTTTTTTTTTTTAAAAATAAAATAAACGTGTATGAAACGTATAAAATGTCTTGGGTCTTTTGTCTTCTTCTCAAAAATCTTCTTACCTCAATCATGGCTACATCTTCTTCTGCCTCGTCTACCTCCTCTTCTGTGGTTAAAGTGATTGACGAAAAGTTAGATCGTCAAAGTTGGAATGCTTTGTATCTGCGCCATCCATTTAACATGTTGATTGCTGGACCGAGTGGTTCAGGTAAAACCGAATTTGTCAAACGTTTGATCGAACACAAAGCTGATTTGTTCGATCATCCACCTCAACGTATCGTGTGGTGTTACAAAGAGTGGCAACCGTCTTACACGTTATTGAAAGAAAGTCAAGGAGAAACCATTTCATTTGTAGATGGTATTCCTCACGAAGACGATGGAATCGTGTCTGACGTGAGTCAAACCCATTTGGTTATTTTTGATGACATGTTAGGAGAAGACGAAGAAGAAATTAAACTTTGGTTTACACGAAAAGGACACCATCGTAATGCTAGTATTGTCTACATTACTCAAAATTTATTTCAACAAAGTAAAGCCCATCGGACCATTAGTCTGAACGCTCATTACGTGGTCTTGTTTAAAAGCCCCAGAGACAAATCTCAAGTACAAGTGTTATCCAAACAGTTAGGTGCTCCTTGGCTCAATTATGCGTACGACGATGCCACTCAAACCCCTCACGAGTATTTACTCATCGACTTAAAACCCACCACTCCTGACTATTTGAGATTTCGTGCCCAATTGTTTCACCCTTGGGGTCAAGAAGGTGGTCCTGTCATTTACACGTCCCCTTCAACCAATTTTTGAAAGAAAAAAAACTATAAAAACAGTCACTACGTCATTTCTGTCTCACACTCTTTTGAGATGACTTCCTTTCAACCTCATCCTTCGGCTAAATTGATTCGTGCCTTGTATGGCATCAGTCGTGAAAAAAATGCACAAGTCCGTGCTCATTTGTTAGAAGCGAGTCTTAAAGAAGTGTTACGATGGTTTACTTTGACGGCACGTCAATTACTGCAAGGCATCATTCACATCCCTCATCAAACTCAACGTTTTTTTCAAAAACATAAAGGAGCATTGTCACAACTAGCCGATCCTAGATTCGATTCACGGACTAAAAAACAAATCATTTTAACCCCTGGTGGAAGCGGTTCTTTAGGAGGGGTCATGATTCGTTCCCTTTTGAAATGGGATCCTAATGCCCAAACGTAAAAAGCAAAATCAGCCAAAAAGAAGAAGAAGAAAAGTCCAAAGAAGAAAACCACCACCACCAAGAAAAAGAAGAAGAAAGTCACCCACCAGAAAAAGAAAAGTCGTGCCAAGAAGAAGAAAACAACACCTACCACCACCACCACTAGCACCCGCCGTAAGAGAGGTACTGCAGCCAGGACGCAAACGTACACCCGCAAAACACCACCACCATTGCCATCACCATCACCACAACAGTCCCCAATGATGATGACGATGTCTCCTTTTGTGTCCACTTCATCATCTTTGTCTTCTTCACCACCTTTTACAATGATGCCTTTCAAACCAGACTTAAGATTTGTGTTTCCTAATTCGATGCAAAAATGGAAACCTATTTCAAAAGTCACCCCGTCGGGACCTTCGACTTCAGCTGATTTGGCCATGGCAGCGGCCGCGAACAAAGTACCGTCCCCTAAAACCAAAGTCCAAGAAAGAACTGGCGTGTTACAAAGTTTAGTGGATTTATCCAAAGAAGAATTGAGACGATTTAGTCCTTTGAAAACACCTCAACGTCGAGTGAGGCCTGTCATGAAGATAGTACGTCGTGCAGACAATCAGAGGAGACGTGTTCCAGTATAAAATAGAAGGGTACCCTACCAGAGACTTCAGACTTGTTTTTTCTACCCTACTAAAAAAAGATGACTCCTAAAAAAGAAGAAAAGTAAAACCACCAAAAAAGGACGACTTCCACCTCGTCTGGCCAAACATTGGGATGTCTTGTCTGTCCTGAACAAATCCAATCCTCCCATGCGAAAACAACTCATTCAAACAGCCCCTAAAGAAATCATCGATACCGTGTGTGAATGTTGATTGAACGTTTTGAAAGGAACGGTACCTTTGTCCAAGATACAAAAACAAAAATTAGGGAAACATCGGAACGTTCTTCGTCAAATGGTAAAAAAGAAAATACCTCTTAAACAAAAGAAAAAAATGTTGGTGCAACGAGGAGGATTTCTACCTATGTTGATAGGACCGTTGTTAAAAATAGCAGCTCCTTTGTTAGGAACGATTGCTGGACCGCTTTTAGGAGGTGTCATGCGATAACCAAAAAAAAAGAAGATAAAAAGGACCACCCTTCTCTGAAAAGACCACACCTTTTTGGTACCTTTGGATGAAATGGAAGGACGAAAACTGACTTTAGTACTTTACAAACGATGGATGGAATTTCATCGTTGGAACGAACAACGGATACCTCATTTACCACCCAATCCTAATCTCAACGAGATGTCCCAGTTACAACAAGAATTACAATCCCTGATGGAACAAAACAATTTGTCAGAAACAGAAAAATCGCAACGGTACGGTCAATTTTTACAACGTCTACAACTCTTTCGCCAAAAAGCAGTCGACGAAACAGCTCCACCTACTCTGAGAGATTTTAAGACCCTGATGAAAAGCGAACCTAAAGTCACCACCACTAAAACAGACACCGGTACAGAGATGACCGTAAAAGAAGAAGAAGAAGAAGAAGAATTACCAACTCCACCTTCACTTAAAAAGAAAAAAAAGTTAGCCACACCCAGTTGGATGAAAAAGATGTTGTCTACCCCATTACCCTCAGAAAAGAAAAAGAAAGAAGTGAAGACAGAAGTCAAAACAGAAGCGATAACCCTTTTTCAATCCACATCCACCTTTACACCAGTGGCACGTCGAACACGTAAACAATCCAAAAAGATACCTCACGAAGAAAAGGGTATTGGTACTTGGTTGACTTATTCTTGAGGGAAATCATGGAGAAACTGTTAGCTAGCCTTTATTACAATCCTGGCCATGCTGCTGGTTACGGAGGAGTTCAAAAATTATATCGAGCTGCCAAAAGTAAATTGAAAAGTGTACGTTTACCCGAAGTACGCCGATGGTTACAAGTACAATTGACGTACACGTTACACAAACCCATTCGACGTAAATTTTCTAGAAGTACAACTCAAGTGGAAGGCATCGATCATCAATGGCAAGCCGATTTAGCCGACGTCTCTTTTAGCCACTTACAATCGTGGTCACAAATATTTGTTTTGTGTCATCGACGTGTTTTCCAAATTTGCTTGGGTCGTGTTTTTGACCTCTAAAAGCAGTACCGAATTGGTACGGGCCTTAAAATTGGTCTTGAAACAAAGTGGACGTCAACCTTTACGATGGCAAACTGACAAAGGCACCGAATTTCTAAACCAAGCTTTTCAAAAAGAATTGAAACAAAGACAAATTCATTTTTTTACCACCGAAAATCTTGAAACCAAAGCCAGTATCGTGGAACGTTTTCAAAGAACTTTGAAAGAACGCATGTGGAAATATTTTACACATCAACATACTCTCAAGTACATCGACGTGTTACCTCGTTTGGTCAAAGCGTACAATCAATCGTACCATCTTAGCATCGGATGTGCCACCGAAGAGGTTACCCCTGAAAACGAAGTGACCGTGTTTGATAAATTGTTTGGTTCACCCCAGAAAAAAAAGAAGAAAAACTTGTTGGAGTTAAAGACGGGAGATTGGGTTCGCATCGGAAAAACCAAACGCACTTTTGACAAAGGTTATTTACCCAACTGGACCACCGAATTGTTTCGTGTCACTACCCCCGTCCGTGGTCGTGATCCTCCCGTCTATAAATTGGAAGACATGCACGGTGAAGTACTCAAAGGAACATTTTACTTGCCTGAGTTACAACGAGTGACTAAAAAAGAAGACGCCTTGTACGACATCGAAAGCATTCTCGAACAAAGAACACGTAAAGTAGGCAAACGACGAGTAGAAGAAGTCAAAGTACGTTGGAAAGATATCCTCCTAGTTTTGATTCTTGGATTGCTGCTTCTCAAGTCGTCGACTATAAAAAGAAAAAGAAGAACTCAACAACATGCCATTCAACACAGCAACCACCACGACTTCAACGACTCCTTCACAGAGTTCTTCTCTTCAAGAATTACAAAAACAACCGCTTTGGGTGTGGTGCGGAGAACGTGTGCCTAAAAATCAAATCGTCTTTTTCTGCCAAATTTTTGTAGTGTATTGTGTCATCGCCGCAGCTATTGCTAATTTGAGTTTGCAAGAAAGGGACAAACAATTGTGGACCATTTTACTTAGCAGTTGCATCGGTTATCTTTTACCCAATCCCTCTTTGAAATTTACGACGACGACGGACAACAGTCGCCACCAGGGGAGTACGAGCAACGCCAGTCCACCTTCTTCCAGTCACCACCACCAAAATACCAGTCCTCGTTTGGAACCTTTTGAACATTATTCTTCTCTCCACTTGAGTGACTCCTCGGACACCAGAACCACTTTGGAACTATGAATGACCAATTTTATTTAACGTTACCTAGTGACAGTTCCATGGATGTGTTTCCCAACAACACCTTATGTTGTTTCACGGCAAAATTACCTCAATCCATTCAATTGGATCACGATGCTCATTGGGAAGTGGGTTTGGTAGAAATCATTCATCCTACGCAAATCATGAACATCGACGATGGTCAAAACACTTTCATCGTGGAAATCTTGAACAAGGGAGTGCATGATGAGTTGGAGAAAATTCAACCTGGCCTTGAGCATTCCAGAAAGGTATTCACGAAGACCACTCCTCCCTTTGCGAGCCATACCATGAGAATTCCTAAGGTGTATTATTTTAGTGCTAAACATTTGGTGGACACCATTGACGCCATCTTCGTAGCTCAATTTGACAAAGCCTTGGAAAAAAAAAAAAAAAATGGGTACGAATCGCTTACCATGATGTGGCACGCCGTTTCATCTTGCAATTTTTTAAAGAGAAGGGGGAACTCATTGACGACAAAAAAGACAAAAACTTACCCGAGCAGGACAGAAAATTCATGACCATTGAATTTTCTCCTGGGTTGTATGCTATTTTGGGTGGAAATAAAAAGTATACTAATAAAAAAGTCGCAAGCAACGTAGAATTCGAAGATGGTTTTAAAACCCCTATCGAATTGAACGTGGGACTAAATTTAATGTTTGTGTACTCCGATGTGGTGGAGTACAACGTGGTGGGCCACACAGCTGCTCCCTTACTGAGAGTCATTCCTTTCAAAGTGGATACTGCTGCTGGTGCGTACGAAGAAGGTGGAAACACGTTTCACGTTCACCGTGAATTTGTACATCCTCATTATCTTCCAGTCAGTAAATCGTATTTTGACAGTGTCAACATTAGTATAAAAGGAGATTTGGGACAAAGTGTGCCATTCATTGACAAAGGAAAAGTCACGGTGAAACTACATTTTCGAAAAAGGTTCTCTAACGCCTTGTAACTAACCTCCCAAAAAATTTATCCAGTGTACCGAGGAGTGGCTCGACAACGAGGACATGGTTTAGGAGATATGTTAAGATCGGCTTTTCGGACGGTAGCTCCAATTTTGAAACCTATGGTGAGTCGAGGATTTCATGCCTTAAAAGATGCCGCTTTGACACAAGGAAAAGAATTTTTGCAAAATGTCCTCATTGACAAACAAAATCCTAAAGAAGCCTTTATGAGAGCAGGCAAAAATGTGTTGATGAACACTGGCAAAGATCTTTTAGGTCTCCGAGAAAATCCTATAAATACGCTTCACGCTTCAGGCTCTGGCATTACTTCACAGCAAGGACAAGGTAGAAAGAGACGACGACGACATCGAAATCCTTTCAAACTTCATAAAAGACCACACGGTACTTCCAAAAAGAATAAGAAAAGAAAAAGAACCATCAGAGAATTAGACGTGTTTGATTATTAAACCATTGAAAATGATGCACCGAGATTCTTGCGAATGTACCAAGTCAGAACTGGATATGTTTACCATGCCACCCACCATGATGACGATGCAAGAATCCCAATGGGTAGAATTTCATCCTGTATCGTCTTTGTCGGATTCAGCTCCTATCGAATTTGAAATCAAAGGACAAACCGAAGATTACATCGATCTGAATGACAGCTACTTTTACCTGAAACTCAAAGTACAAAAAAATGACAACAGCCTTCCTGATGGCAATTCCAGAGTGGCTCCAGTCAATAATTTCATGCATTCCTTGTTCAGTGGAATAGATTTGTACTTGAATAACAAACTGGTCAGCAGCAGTTTTGACACTTACCCTTACCGTGCTTACTTGGAAAATCTCTTGACGTATGGAAAAGAAGCCAAGAACACTCATCTGGATGCTTCAGTGATCTGGAAACCTGACACCTCGGAAAAGTTCAACGACACAGAGCTGTCAGTACCAGCGAAGGTTGAGAAGGCTGCTGATAATACTCCAACTGGAAATATAATTCAAGCAGAGCCGCACAATGTGGGATTTAACGACCGTCGACAGAAAATCAGACAGCGCAGTTTAGAATTGATGGATCGTTTGCATTTGGACATGTGGTTGCAAGACAAGTATTTGTTGAACGGAGTAGATGTACGTCTGAGACTAAATCGAAGTAGTACCGCTTTCCACTTGATGGCTGATGCCAACGAGTGGAAAACTGTCATCCAAGAAGCCAAACTTTATGTACGCCGTGTAGAAGTCTTACCAAAAGTAGCCAATGACATCAGTCAAACCTTGAGCAGAACCACTGCTAAGTATCCTCTGCGACGCGTGGAAGTGAAAACCTTTACCATTGCCGCTGGACTCCGATCCATAGTCGAAGATCACATCTTCCAAGGACAGCTCCCCAAACGATTGATCATTGTATGGTTACTAATGCAGCCTTCAATGGAGTAATCGGACAAAATCCGTTCCAGTTTCAGCACTTTGGCGTCAAAAAGATAGAAGTCAGTCGAGATGGCAAGACCTTGTGTACCAGACCTTTTTACCTGACTTTGGTCCCCAGAAAAATTACTTGCGATCTTACTTGACCCTGTATGAAGCCACTGGACAGTTAGGCACCAACAGCAGCCACGGCATTTCGTACGACGATTATGCAGGAAGGTATGCCTTGTGGGGATTTGATTTCACTCCGGACCAAGGCAGCGATGAAGGACATTTCCACCCTATAAAATCAGGCCCACTTCGAGTGGAACTTCAGTTTGATCCAGCTCTAGCCGAGATAGTGAACGTCATCTTGTTTGCAGAATTTGATAATACTCTAGAGTTCAATAGTTTGAGAGAAGTAATTCAAGACTATTAGAAGAAAAAGAAAAAAAAGATGCAGCAAGAAGAACCTATGGAGATAGATGA
This sequence comes from Margaritifera margaritifera, assembly GCA_029931535.1. Classification (NCBI taxonomy): domain Eukaryota; kingdom Metazoa; phylum Mollusca; class Bivalvia; order Unionida; family Margaritiferidae; genus Margaritifera; species Margaritifera margaritifera. The sequence continues at coordinate 2,292,623 of JAQPZY010001364.1, read as the reverse complement.
GGGATTTTGTGAAGTTCAACAGCCACAAACTACCACAAAGGATGATGATGATGATGATGATGACGAAGTGATTCGTTCAGAACCTAAAAAAGGAGAAGAAGAAAACAATTCAGTTCCTGTGTTTACTGGATTTATTTCTCGATGGCCAGAACAAGAAAAACAGTTAGTGTCCTGTCATGCTCAGGAATTGAAAGAAATAATTAACTGCCTGATTAAAAAACAATGTTATGGATGTCAAAACGATCATCCCAGTCAGATACAACACGACAAATGTATGATGATGACAGGCGAAGAACAATTGGACGAATATTTGGAAACGGCCTGGAAACAAATCTCAGATGAACACGTGTTGAAACAGTGGTATAAAGTCTTGCAGAGTTATACTTCTCCTCCACTTACTTCTCTGGAGATCAGACGAATCGAAGGACTCATTGAACAAAGTGCAGAGCCTATCCGACGTGAATATTCCTGGAATTACAAGACAGATCAATTCAAGTTTAAAGTCAGGTGTGCATTGCTGATCCATTATTTCCATTGAAGACAAAAAAAAAAAAGAAGAAAGGAAAAAAATGGATACTAGAGAACTTTATTACCTGTTGACTCGTAGTTCCTACACTTCTTCTTGGAATCCTGTGGTATGTGCTAAAGATGAACTACCTCATCGTAAACCGAAAAATCTTCATGCTTATATCATCAATACCGACGACAGTCAGGATTGCTGTGTACTTTCAAAACGCTCACTGTGTGGAATATTTTGATTCTTATGGATTACCTCCTTTGGAAGACGACATCATTGACTTTATGAGAAGAAATGCCGTCTCGACTCGATTCAATAATGTTCGATTACAAGGATCGGATTCCATGGTGTGTGGACAATATTGTGTAAATTTTCTTCATCACCGAAGTCTTGGATATTCCTTAGAACATTTACTGACTTGGTTTGATAGAAACTATGCTCGAAACGATGCAAAAGTACAACAATGGTTTTGTGAACATTATGGTTATCTCTTGTCTTTAGCTCAGAAACGTCATGTCAATCAGAATGATGTGGATGTAGAACGGTGGAGGTTTAGTTTACCACCCCAACGTTGCCAACCTTGTCAATATGTTTAAAAAAATTTCTTGTTGAATTGTTAGTATTTTTCATGTTAGAATGATTATTGTTGATTTAAAAAATGGTTATTGTTGAAAAAAAATGGTGTTGTGTGGTTTTTTAATTGAATTTGAAAAAAAATAATTATGTTCTCTCTCTCTTTCTATCGATCTAAAAAAACTTACCTCTTTTCCTCTATCTGTGATCTCACTGTCGATCTGAAAAAACCTTACCATGTTTTCCATCGCGTCCGCGCGTTAAGCATATAAATCGGTGCGTTGGCCAGTGTAGTCATTCTCGTTGACTCGTCAAGATCTCAACAGTTCCAAAAAGAAGAAGAAGATGACAGCAACTAAGATTACAAAGCTGAATGAAGCTATGGTAAACATTATGAGGGTGAAGAATCATTTGATGGAAACCCAACCGGAGAGAAAGACGATGACGTTCATTCAAATGGCGCATGATCTAGTAGAAGAGGTCCTGAGAGAAGAAATACTTCGGGAAAGAACAGAATAGGAGATGGGACAAAGAGTACAGCAACAGCAGCAGCAAAGACAACAACAACAACAGCAACAGCAACAGCAACTTATGCAGTCTAACAAACTACCTGACGGCGAAGTAAGTTGCAAGATTGACTGTGAAGAATTTGCCTTCTCTTTCACCCGAAAGAGACCTGCCTACCTTAAAGCTGTGAGACCCATTGCTAAACGTGGCCGCCCTGCTGGAGGAGCTGCTGCTACCACCACTGCTGCTACTTCACCCGTAAGAAGTTAAAAACAACATAACTTCTTAAAAACCCAACGGTCCTTTTAAGGGCCACCCAAATCTCTAGAAAAGATTACTACTCTCAAAATTGCCATATATATATTTATGTTTTATATGTTTGTATGTTTTGTGATAGTCTACCCAACAACAAAAAACCCTTTTCCCTTTGTATGTTTGTGGTGAGTGTTGAATGTAAAAAAAAGTAAAAAAAGGGTTGTGTGGTGTGTGAAAAATTAATATAAAAAATTTAAAAAAGGGTTGTGTGGAATGTGAAATTTTAATATAAAAAATTTTAAAAAAGGGTTGTGTGGTGTGTGAAAGTTTGTGTTTTGATATAAAAAAATATATATATAAAAAATGGTATGTATGTGGAGTGTGTTTGGTTTATAAAAAAAAAATTTGGATGGTATGGTGTGTGTTTGATTTTTATCAAAAGTAGTTTCTTTTAGGTCCGCGCTTTTTAGATTAAGGGGTGAAGGAGTGCAAAATCCGCGAAGCCTAGAATGACGTCAAACGAATGACGTCAGACGTGGGGTAGTGGGGTGATGTTTTTTTTAGGTGAAAGGGATGTTTTCCTTCACCACCGCGCTTCTAGTGTATTAAAACAACGCCTTCCCTAGTTGAGCTACCCTCGTTTATTTAGCCAACATGAATACAACTGAAACAATTAGACAGATTCGAGTGTATTTAGAGGTGGCGTGGCACCTCCTCCATGATCTGGCAAAAAGGAGGAGAAGGAGAGGAAGAAGGAGGAGAAAGAAAAATCCCCATCAGACCTCATCCAATGATGGAGGAGGAGAAGGAGAATTGGGATCCGGAAGCGGACCATCCTCCCTTTGTTTTACACAACAACAAACGCTGTAGTATGAGTTAAAAACCTGGAGGGGGAGCTGCCCTGCATGCAGGGCAAAGCCTGGGAGGTGCCCCCACCTCTAAAATACACTCAAAAACAAAAAAAATCCAACGGTCCTTTTTAGGACCACCCATTTTTCAAGAAAGATTAATTATTCCCACACCCCGTATGTAGTGACGAAGACAATGTCCTCTACTATCAAAAACACCCCACCCCAGTTTTTGATGGTAGAGGACGTTGTCTTCGTCACTACATACGGTGCAACCCCCGCTATGATAAATTCCCGTTGGTACCCGTAGAGGCCCCAATGTTAATTTCCCGTTGGTACCCAGAGTGCCCCCGCCATGTTAAATTCCCGTTGGTACCCATAGTGCCCCCACCATGTTAAATTCTCGTAGAGTACCCGTAGAGGCCCCCACAGTACCTATTTACCCCCCATCTACTACTGATATATCTCTCAATCATTACTTTTGTATGATTGACCCAGAATTGTCAGTACTGTATACATGCATCTAATTCACGAAACTGGGAGCTTAGTGTCTTTCCCAAGGATATACCGAGGCTGCCAAGCCAGTCTGACTTGGGCGGGTGTTGATCCCGCGACCCATGGATTACGAGTCTATCCACCAACTGACCTAAGTGGCTCCCTGTCAAAATACAATATAAAAAAGAGCAAAGGCTTATTGGCCTTTAAATATGTAAATTATGAAAGAAATATTTAATCATTTGTTTTCCTTTATGGACAGCTACAAACTAATCTTTAAATTGTGTTGTTCTACAGACTACACTTTTTCAATCACGTGAATTTCTATTCATCAGCTGTTTCTATTTGTGTGAATGAATAGGTAAAGAAAGAAGCGACCAATGAAAAAAATAATATAGACTGACGTAATATTTTCAACGTGGAATTGATCGTAAGTATCGTAGCGACCGACAGGGATGGAAGACATGGGCATTAAATGCCATTGCTCTGCCCAGTATTAATCGTTAAATGAAATATTACGGAAAGCGTTCTTGTTATGAAATAACCACATCAGTCTGCAATAATGATCAATAACTTAGGCGAAATAAACGAAAACGATAATAATAATAATAATAATAATAATAATAATAATAATTGTAATGTGGAGGGGAGTATAAAAAGAAGATAAGGATACCAACTACTCGTTATAATTTTTATCACAAAGTGCGGAGCACAAGTTACATATTTTTTTAAAATTTCAAATATAAGACTGTTTCCGGAGTTTTTGATATTTTACATGATTTCAAAGAAGTTAACTAGGACTTCTCCACATGAAAGTTAGTGAAATAAAGATTACACAGCTCGAACGAGATGAAAATTTAAGGCATTTCTTTCATCCCATTTGTGATAGTGTGTCTGGATATTCTTTAATCCCATTTGTGATAGTGTGTCCTTATATTCTTTAACCCCATTTGTGATCGTGTGTTTGGACATTTCTTTAATCCCATTTCTGATCGTGTGTTTGGACATTCATTAATCCCATTTGTGATAGTGTGTCTGGATATTCTTTAACCCCAGACATATGGCATTACATATGATGATGACTTTGGGTGAGGGGAGAAGGATGATGATGATAAAAAGGAGGAGGAGGAAGAGGGTGATGATAAAAACTTTAAGTGAAATTATTCATGTACTTTCTTCTGCCTGGATATTTAGTGATAATAAGTTTTAAAATAATATTTTAATTATCCACTCCGTACCAAAAATTGTTACTAAACCCTGATTGTACCCGTTTCGTCCTAAGATGGGAACAAAACCCTCTGCTTAACGAGAGTGGAGATATAAAATTCAGAAAAAGAGTACATCCTGCTTGAAACGTATACTAAAGATGTTAATACAATGCCGTGTACTAAAGATGGTAATAGAATGCCGTGTACTAAAGATGGTAATACAATGTCGTTGTGTACTAAAGATGGTAATACAATGCCATTGTGTACTAAAGATGGTAATACAATGCCGTTGTTTACTAAAGATGGTAATACAATGCCGTGTACTAAAGATGGTAATACAATGCCGTTGTTTACTGAAGATGGTAATACAATGCCGTGTACTAAAGATGGTAATACAATGCCGTTGTTTACTGAAGATGGTAATACAATGCCGTGTACTAAAAATGGTAATACAATGCCGTTGTTTACTGAAGATGGTAATACAATGCCGTGTATTAAAGATGGTAATACAATGCCGTGTACTAAAGATGGTAATACAATGCCGTTTACTAAAGATGGTAATACAATGCCGTTGTGTACTAAAGATGGTAATACAATGCCGTTTACTAAAGATGGTAATACAATGCCGTTTACTAAAGATGGTAATAAAATGCCGTTTACTAAAGATGGTAATACAATGCCGTTTACTAAAGATGGTAATACAATGCCGTTGAGATATAGTTGAAATCGTTCAAAACAATATACAAACAAAAGCACGTGTTCATTCAAGATAATATTAAGTTAGATGTCCTGCCGATAATTTGTCGTTCACAATGAAATTCGACCCAAGCTTTTGGTTTAGTGCATTTCACCTACTGAACTGTCTACATAGGTAGTTTTCTGTCTTAACTTTTTCGTTTTCTCTCTATCGTTTTCGTTATTTCCCTAAAAAGTGTTAGTTTTTAAGTGACAAACGAAACTTCGTAGTGCAAAAAGCGGGAGCTTCCATCGCTTAACATTGTATTTAGTCGGGCGGGAAAGCATGTATGTTTCTTCGGTAAAAAAAAATATGTTTAAAACACAGAACGAATACCTTTGAATTCTGAACCGGTCACTATTAACGATTCTAAAAAGGACTAAAGTTTCTAACTTTTTGCAAGCAACCAGATACTACAAATCATAGTGATTTTTGTTAGGTCTGGTCGAAAAATGCTGGCAGTGCCTCTTTATATAGTTCAGTCTCAAATGGGATCACAAATACTGATCGAATAGTATTACCAACAATTTAGTATTACCAACAATTACAATGAATTATGGCTCTAAAATGTACCGCTCAGATATATATCCTATGTAAATACATACATTCCAAATCTATACCATTGGAAGGTTAGCAAACTGATTATATAACCTTCGCCATACTCTTAAGGAACAGACATGTATACCTGTCAAAGTGTGTAGTATTAGCAAAAAGTAATCAAAGTAATGGAAGTATTGAGAATTCGGGCATCTGAACATGGCAGCATATGGTTGACTGATTTATTTTTACACAGGTGTATGTATCAATGTTATTTTTCGTCTTTGATAAGATATCGACAATATAGTTAACCAATCCTTTAAAAATGCTTGTCTCCATAGCCTCAGCTATGAAGTATCCATTAAACATGAGACACTTAAAAACCGAAAAAATAAATAAACAAATTTTTAAAAATACCAAAACAATATCGTCAAAAAATAGATTTTGGCCATGTCCAATTGTTCCAGACACAAGTCATCAAAACCTATCTTTAACCCATTCAGATATCATTGGCGAACAGCAAGTGTTACTGGGTAATGTACATTGCTGCGTCGTTGTCACTTATGTAAACCTATGGGAATTTAACATTAATGTTTGGGTCGGTATAGATCTCTTTTGAGACCTTCATACTGTGTGTTACTATTGCACCACTATGGAAAATGAAGATGATGGGTCAGGACGAGACCCTGTGAAAATTAAACATGGGAATGGATAGACGGAAGGAGGGGGATAGATCTATAATTAAAAAATAATCACAACAGACGATGTGTTTTTGTTGTTTAAAATAACATCTTTAATGTGCCCCGCTCAGCCAACTTAATAACGAGCTCACTAAATCACAAATAAATATTGAATACTGAGGATTATGGTGGTTCCTCACTTTCACGTACAATGCCTACGTTATGAATGGGAAAATGAACGGAGGTACAATATCAAACATTTAATAGTCAACATATTTACAGGGCTGACAACTTTGGTTAGTGAGACGTTGGTTCCGATGTTCCATCACAGTTTTGTCTTGCCGTCGACTTAAACTACGTTATCTAGCTAAAGAAAAAAGATAGCCACAATGATTAAGAAAGCACACTTCTTCTGTTTTATCGTTTCTAGAGAAATGGTGTCCAAAACAAGTCAGTAAATATGCTAGACGGAATCCAAGTTTTGTTAATGATGAAAATATATATACAATATTGTCCACACACTTTCAAATCTGATTTTTGTAATCTCAAGTTATTAAGATGGGTCGAAATAGTATTTCTTCTCATAAAGTCTGATATCTTCTTCGATCGATGGTAATCCATACGAATCCAATATTCCATCATGTTATCGTTATGAAAATAGATAGCCACCCAATGTTTTTTTGATCGATGACTGTCGTCTGTGTTGATGACGTTGGCTTAAACGTCTTTAATTTAGTTATTATTATTATTATTATTATTATTATTAGGGAGTTCGTCTTTGGCGCAGACTTCTGGATTCCATGCGACTAGTACGAACTCTGTATGAGGAGATAATGAAGTTCCCACGTATTCATTCTTAGACAACACAGCTCATATGTAATGATAGGCCATGATTTTAAACTTGACTTTTTCTTTAAACTGGTCAGTGAGGTAAGTGTAAGTACCCTAATGCAAGAGAGTTTCGATGCGTTCCGTCTCGGTGCGAATCAGTGGTTGTTTAGGATGTTGTAATAAGTCTTTATACCATTCGTCCAAGCTTCCTCCAGATAATACTCCAACTTTTTTCTGGACTCATCAACAAATATTTTTGCTTTTTGCTTGACTGGTATGGTCATCTTGACATCCGTAACATTGTACTTTTCTCAGTAGCGTAAATCTCTTGACAATGTGCTTAGCAAAACATTTCACTAAGACCTTCCCGTGTTCTGACCATAGTGCCAGTACTGTTTCTTCTCTTCTTTCGTATTGTCCTCATTATCTCACGCTTTGACTTTGTTGTTGCTTCTGTGGCTGCTGTGGTTGCTGTTCTTGATCGTCTGTTTCCATGACTACGTTTTCCACGAGTGAACTTTTAGTAGCACTAGATCGCTTCTCTCAGACAGTTGATTTCAATGCTATTGTCGAATTCTCCAAACAAGATTACGTTCACAGTGCTGTCGAATGTTTGCGCATACCGAATTTCCTCACGCACCTGTCCCGATTTTGTAGGATTGAAATGTTACCTGTTCCTGGTGTGAAATCGAATCCCCATAAAGAGTAACCTCCTGCATAGTCGTCCTAGGAAAGTTCGTACATACTGTTAGTACTCAAATGATCGTAGCTCCGTTCATTGTCAGTTGCAGGTATTCTGCAAAATGTTTCAAGAGAAACTGTCCGTGGTACCCACATATATTGTGAGAGATCACTGTAGCGCATTTGTGACAGTTGCTGTAAAGACCTAAATCTTTTTCGTCCAAGTCGTCGGTGGGATCCAAGACATACTAAGAGAAATAGGGAATAGTGTTAGATCCACTAAGAGAAATAGGGAATAGTGTTAGATCCACTATGAGAAATAGGGAATAGTGTTAGATCCACTATGAGAAATAGGGAATAGTGTTAGATCCACTATGAGAAATAGGGAATAGTGTTAGATCCACTAAGAGAAATAGGGAATAGTGTTAGATCCACTATGAGAAATAGGGAATAGTGTTAGATCCACTAAGAGAAATAGGGAATAGTGTTAGATCCACTATGAGAAATAGGGAATAGTGTTAGATCCACTATGAGAAATAGGGAATAGTGTTAGATCCACTAAGAGAAATAGGGAATAGTGTTAGATCCACTATGAAAAATAGGGAATAGTGTTAGATCCACTAAATAATAGAGGTTCCTGAATACATTCATTGCAAGCTCGATGTGCTACATAAAAGTTACTTATATGAACGCCACTGTCTTGTGAAAAGAGATAAAGTCTACTTGATGGTTCTCTTTCTTATTGTTGTGGATCTCAATCCCTTCGTCTTGTTGTTGTGGATCTCAATCCCTTCGTCTTGTTGTTGTGGATCTCAATCCCTTCGTCTTGTTTGTTCATCTAAATCTACCACGTGATGACAAACAGGACATCGTTTCTTTCCTGGACAAATGGGTAAGTCTCTCGAATTGGAACGAAGATTCCGTTCACATTTTTGACATACTTCCAGTAATTCACTAGCGCTTTTCTCCTGTTTCAACTGTTTAATTCTATTTTCTCGTAATAAGCTTGACTCACAATTTGTGTCTACATGTGGAACACGGAATCATTCATTTTCCCTCAGGAACAGAAGGAATCGACTCCAAATAGCGAAAATATCTCTCTACGCAATATAAATGTTGCTCCCGATAAGTCTGTTGTCACATCTTTCACAATAGTATGGGTATCCGATAAATCATTTTATATTGGTAATAGCGTCAAAATGTTTTGCTAATGATACACGCGGATTTCTGCATTTCATGGGGTTCGCACACGGTATCTTTAGAAATGCCAGCTTGTGCCAAAAGTGTCTCTGCTTGTCTTCGTTGTTTGGACAAGTCCGATTTTCTAATACTCGCCGATTTTCGCTTTCATTCTGGTGTATATGTTTTCTCTGCTTGAGCTCTAGCCACCACAATAGCACGCGCTAAATACATGTTGTATTTGTCATTGTCGATCTTGACAATACTTCTTTTGAGAGTTGGGAGTTGATCCATGGATAACACTTTGCAACGTCCACTGTCTGAATGTGGTGGAACATGAGTCACATACACGGTAACTTTTCCGTACGTGATGTCACATTTGTCGTTGGATTGTTGCACGTTTTAAATCTTGTCGATCATCTTGGAAGCCGTTATTCAGCAGATCTGCTAAATTTGACCCATACGGAGATTTTATACTGTCATGTGTGATAGAAAATCGCATGCGATCTTGATCTTCAGCCCGTAGCTGTGGTTTCAACTCGTCCAACATAGAATCATACAAGTCAGTAATAAACGTGGCCTCTCTCTCTCTCTCTCTCTCTCTCTCTCTCTCTCTCTCTCTCTCTCTCTCTCTCTCTCTCTCTCTCTGCGGCGACTTGTGATCTAAAATTCTTGAATCTGACAGTAAAATTGTATGCTGGCGTTCGAAATATTGTAGAAGTCGACTTGCTCACAGGTTGGATATGAAAATAATCCTCGGGTACAACAGTGAGACTTTCACTCTTGAACAATCATGACTCTCTCGTTGATGTTGATGGTGTTGGTCGTAATGATGGTGATGATGCAATGGGATCAATCATCTCATTAACTAAATCGCTTGGGTGAACTTGTGCTAACAATGTGCTAACACTCCTCTCATAGAGTCGGGTGTCACAGAACGTCGCCGTAGCTTCGCTTCTGCCTTTTCTATCGAATTGTGTGATCATTTTATAGTGACACTCGCTCATGATATAAAGTTTTATTTAATTTTACTCTCACTATATATAGAGAACCGACGTAAGACGAATAAACCTATTAGTGCATTTTGTAGGTTTGTAAGAACGAGTATTTGTTTGTAAGTGTATGTGTGTGTCATGCTGGATAGAGTAAATGACAGTTACCTGTTTCGTAATATGAACTTTGTACATTTAGATTCATTTTAAATGTACATGATGTGGGTGGGTGTTGGAGCAAGAACGCATTTTAAAGATCTACTATTTTATTTTTCTTTTATTTATTTATTTTTTTTTTTTTTGGGGGGGGGGGCATAACGATATTATACTAGGGTGGGTAAAAAGATCTAAAACTCCTATTCTACATATGGGTATACGTATGTCACCAGGTAATCTGAGGCAAAAGCATCATTTTACTACTACTGATGTTGATCCTAATATTATATGTATTCATATGTAAATGTCTACTTCTTGGAATTTATATTTAGAATTATATATTTTTGTCGACCTGTTATTGTTTGTAAGTGCCCTGGTTCTGTTATCAGCTGCCACCTAGGGTGCCATCTGTCATCCGGGTGTATTTGTGTTGGGCAGAATGTTGATGCTCAGGTTACATCAAAAGTTTTAGTTAGAGTTATATGCGTTGTATACGACGTCTTGCCACCTTCTAAAGTTTGTTCATATCAATAAATTTACCATCTGGTCTTTAATGTCTAGATACTAATAACTGTGATGCATTATTACCTTGAGAGATCGCTTAACCACTCATTTTGCCCGTTAATCTAATTCAAACGTGCTGGTCAATGCCGATGTTGCTCAAATATTGTAATTTACAACACAGTAGCATAATCACACTCTACAAGTTACAGCCTTTTTGTACATCATGACACTCTACAACTTACGACCTTTTGTACATCATGACACTCTACAACTTACGGCCTTTTGTACATCATGACAATCTACAACTTACAGCCTTTTTGTACGTCATAGCACTCTACAAAATACAGCCTTTTTGTACATCATAACGCTCTACAACTTACAGCCTTTTTGTACATCATGACACTCTACATCTTACAGCCTTTTTGTACATCATGACACTCTACAACTTACAGCCTTTTTGTACATCATGACACTCTACAACTTACAGCCTTTTTGTACATCATGACACTCTACAACTTACAGCCTTTTTGTACATCATGACACTCTACAACTTACGGCCTTTTGTACATCATGACACTCTACAACTTACAGCCTTTTGTACATCATGACACTCTACAACTTACAGCCTTTTTGTACATCATGACACTCTACAACTTAGAGCCTTTTGTAAATCATGACAATCTACAACTTACAGCCTTTTGTACATCATGACACTCTACAACTTACAGCCTTTTGTACATCATGACACTCTACAACTTACAGCCTTTTGTACATCATGACACTCTACAACTTAGAGCCTTTTGTACATCATGACACTATTGCTTACGGCCTTTTGTACATCATGACACTCTACAACTTACAGCCTTTTGTACATCATGACACTCTACAACTTACAGCCTTTTGTACATCATGACACTCTACAACTTAGAGCCTTTTTGTACATCATGACACTCTACAACTTACAGCCTTTTTGTACATCATGATGTTGACCTACTGTACGATTCGCGATATGCTGAAAATAACGTCAATTTGTTGATTTGTTTTATGATGGCTGTATATTTTCTAATAGCAGCCTGAAATTCTTTTTCTTAAAGTAGAAAATGCATTTGGCATATTTAATATATCTCAAACGTTATTCAACGTCGATTGTGTTGCTATGGTGTTATTCAATGTTACAAATTTAGAAATTTTGTATCAATTTAATGCTTGATAAAATCACTGAACAATAAGAGAAAGAGAAATTGGGTCACAACTATAGATACACAATCAGACCAATCACTTCGCAAGGAATATATACAATATACAATACTTGCTTCAGCTGGGACGACACTGATGCAATATGTCTGTATACTACTTCAACTAATGATGAAAAACTAGGAATTAACAATTAGACGTTTAGTAACAGACCTTTCTAGGGAGATAGCAGGTTAATATATCCGGCGGCTTTTGTTCACAATTGTTGCTAGGATATGAGATTAATCTGTCAATAGATTGCGCCAAAACGTTCCATCCCTTTCACAAGTAAATGATGATTTTGGTAAACGGGATCATGTCTGGAAAGGCCTCAGCCTAAAAATGAACATGTTATCATTTTCTCATTTTCATTAACAAATTCCTTTAATTCATACACTGTCATGTATGGTTATATATACCACGATCACATGTCATTTGTGAATCGAAATACCCTTGAGTTATTGTATACCAAGCAATATATTTTTTTTTTTTTTTTTTTTTTTTAACGAACATAGCGCCCTTGTGGAACTTTACAAGGTATTATTGAAAATTACAAGCATACATGGGTGTTTAACTCATGAGATAGGGAACATGGTCTTAATGTCATATCCATGCGAAGTGGCATCAAGCTACAACACACCCATTTATCTATATCTCTCTCTAACTTTAATTATTTTTCCGGGGGACAGTGGTTGGCGTATAAGACCTGCGACTTGAATGGTGAAAGTTCGAATATGAGCTGACCATATTACTACTAATATACCCTGACCAGACTGGGTCGACCACCGTGACCGTAGTGCGGTAGTAATTCTCCGGGAAAGACAATTTACTTTAATCATATCGACACGATATCACCTTTCATGTTTTGATGTGCCGTTAAACATCAATAAATCTAAACAAGTCACTCCAGGTGTCATCTCCGCAATTTTTAGTTGTTATCCTATATCTTCGTTCCTATTGAGAATTTGAAGAAAAATAATCAGGACACTATTAGTATTCATGTCTGTCTGTGTACTTGTCTGCATTTGCGTCTGTCTGTCTGTCTCACTCATTTTATACCTGCCTACCTACTTACTGTACTATTTGTGTACATACTTACGCATGTAGGTACATACCTACCTTCCTATTTTTATTCATCTATGTATATATCTCTGTACCTCTCTATTTATCTATCTATCTATCTAACTATATATCAGTATAATTTTCTATAATTTCATACAATAAACTGCAAATGGAATAAAACGAAAGAAATATAGAGGCTTGAGAGAGAAGCAAGGGGAATGATACAGACTGATCAGACCCAAATGACATGCATAGTATGAGTAAAAAATCTTTTTTTAAAAGGCCTGCATATCTTTGTAGACTTGCAACTATTTATCTTGGGGTGTGTACTAAGATTATATTACTCAAGACAAAATATTGGATATTTTAATTCACTCAAGAGAGAGATTTTTTTTTCGCTCATTCTATTGTGGATGAAAAGAGCTCCTAGACAACAGATATGAATAAACCTTTCCTAGAATAGACAATTGTACTCAGACAGGCTTGTATTACGGGTTGATTGTCGGATGCATTTTTGTTTACTTCAGAAGATTGACAATTACACAGGTAAACAGAATGAATTATCTGCAAAGTATGTCATGTTCGCAGGGATATTTTTCAGCCAATAGCAATGTTGATTACTTTTGGGTGTTACATTTAGAAAACCTGGCATTATCTTGTCAATAAAATATATCTTCCAAATTAGCCTCATTCCATAAAGCTGCAAAGTATCGTCTTTCAAACATCTTCCATATTATACTTATACGACTCCAAAACTGTTTTGAGTGACGTCATCAAATCGCCTAATTAAAAAAGGTGGTTTATACCATAAAAGTATACACCTTCCACATGAACCAGTTTACATACATGTGCATATGTACTTAAGTATGTAAAGTTGCATACGTGTGTAAATTTCATCATGTGAATGGATTTTCACATGCAGATTTGGGATGGCCTGCAAATTTGCACCATGTCTGGAGGTTGTGCAAAATGCAAATTTATACATATTTAAATTTGCACGTTGTGCAGATATCGTCATGTGAACAGAGTGAAAAATATGCACACGGGCGTATATTTTTAGTTATTTAAAAATTACCCTAATGTATATATAAAAGTTTGTCATTTTGGCTAGTTCTGGGTGGACAGTATAACCGTTTGTATGCATCCACTCTATTATTATAGTGTCAAATTTTGGGTATAGATGCATGTTTTTTTATACACGCCTGTGAGATAAATCCCAATACTTTGGCACCATGATTAAAAATTGGGACAACTTGAATATTAAATAATTTACGTACCACTTTGGGAGATATGTTACCAAATTTATACAAGTACTTATCCATAAAAAAAACACTGCTTCAGAAGCCTATCCAGTCAGTGTTGGTTGTACTTCATTACACTTACCTCTCGAGGTACAAACAATACCAAGAAAAACATTTTTTTGACTATTTCTAGCTACAAACAAAAAACATATTTATCAGGCTATTTCAAGTTACAAACAAAAGCATTATCACAGCCTAGTATTCTTACTAGGCTTTGAAACACTATTATGCTTGTTGTCTTGTTTCTATTTACTTGTAAGAGCCATTTATCAGAATAGCTACCATGAGTATCCAAAGACTTCTGTAAACCGTCTTTAATTTCGGAAAGAATGATGCAACATTCTCTGTATAAAGAATAAAGAACAATTGCAAAATAATTAAATCCATCCCTAGAACCTCATTTAATGAAAAAGTCACTTTTAAATCGTTAAGAAACATAGCAAATGAAAACGGTGATAAATATTCGCATTGCCGTACTCCAGTTAACTTTACTTTTAACATTTTCATACATAGAATGCATATTAAAAATTGTGCCTCTAATCACTAATTTAGTTACTTTGTACCATAATATAAACCTTACAACGTAATCAAAGGCTTTTCTAAAATGTCATTAAGAGCGCAATATAGTTTCCTATCTGAATTTAAACAATGAGTAATGAAACTATGGAATATAAAAATGTTATCCACAGTAAATATTTTCTCTCTGAACCAAGACTTAGTTTCAACATAAACCTGATAATCCTCTGCCACTCTTTACATTTATTGTTTAGAATAGAATACGGAAGAAAAGTTGACCTAATACACGTAGTAGAGTGATGCCTCAATAAT